>JAJHZJ010000715.1:0-57554 GCA_023548195.1 Bettongia penicillata ogilbyi
TTCCCAGGCTCAGTTCCCTCAGGGGCTTTATGCAGAGACCTTCAGTAGTGGCCCTGAACTTCTGCCTTCTGCTCAGGGAGTTCTGGGCCACCGCTGCCTCTGCTGCTGCCTCTGTTGCTGCCTCTGTCACTCCCTCCACCGCTGCCTCCCAAGGGGCCCGAGTCACAGAGACACCCCGCTCTCCTCTCGGCCAGCCTAGACGTCTCTCTCACTGACCTGTAGCGTCTGTGGGCAGAGGGACCTTTCGCAGCCGCCAGAGATTCTGTCCCTGAAGCCTGCTCGGATCTGTTCCTCTGGGGCCGCTTGGCCAGGGCAGCACAGGGATGGACTCAGCTGTACGGAGAGCGACGGACCCCTGGGGAGGGCTCTCTGGAAAGGAAATATTTTCCACTGCGTTTCTGCGTGCCTTCCAGTGATCCAGAATTTGTGGGGAGTTCTTCTTGCAGGAAATATATGGACTGTGGGTTCGGAGCTAGCATACGTGAGTCTTTCTACTCTGCCATCTTGGCTCCACCCCCCAGAGAAGACTTTCTACAGAAGGAGTGATTAGTATAATGCAAAGTGCCAACTTAGGGTAAAGACACTTAATCTTACAAGAATTGGTAAGGAGCTATCAGTGAAGGTTGGTGTGTTTGGGGAAGTCCTCAAGAACTAGATATTGAAGGAAAACTTTGAATCTCTTAAATGAAAAGCAGTGGAAAGTACATTTTAGACAGTGATAATGGAGGGTGGAGAGGAGGATAAAAGATTTGAACCTCCAGATCTTATTTACAACATTTCTTAAGACATAGTGTGGTAAATGGATCCCTTCATTAAATGTTAAATTCCTTCTTTCAATTGCATCTGCCTTTTGGACAGAATCTACCTCACATATGTTTGCTATAAACATCATTTTGAGGCATCAGAAAATAAATGCTAAGAAGACAAAGGAGAAACGAATCTGGGTTGCTAGGTGTTGAATCAGGAAAGATAAACTAACATAAAGATGACAAGATGAATCAGAACTGGCAATTTAGGAAAATAGAATCAAGCACATGTTATTATAACCAAACATTTTGAATGCTGGATCCAGTTAAGATGTATTAACTTTGAGTGTCAAGGACTTGCCTAGTAGTGTCATTTGAACTTAAACCTAGAGAAGGATAATTTTCCTAATAGAAGTATCAAAGATAACCATTAAAAATAGTAGACATTGGTTTCACTGAACAACTTTCCAATATACAACTGTATCTTTAGTTATAATTCTCCTACATTGGGCTGATTATTTGGCCATACTGTTAATTCGTGGTTATTCTGATAGACCATTGTCAGAGTGTATACTGAACATGAGGAAGGGGTCAGGCAGTGATACCATGATTATAGTGTTAAGACTATATCAGCATGTTATCCCTGAGGTGATGGCAGCAGAAGTGACCAGTTATAAATACAGAGAGCTGTATGTTTTATAGTGCTTTTGTGACTTAGAGAGGGAGCAAGACATAAAAGACAGAATAATGGACTTGTAGTCAAGAAACTCTGAGATTAAATTGTGTCGACACTATTTTCTGTGGCCACTGAGAAGTCCAACTCTCTGAGCCTTAATTTCTTCATCTGTAAAATGTTGATGATACTAATAGTACTCACATCATACAGTGCTGAGGTTCAAAAGATAATTTATTTCTTTAAACACTCTGACAACTTAAATTGCTATGTGAATTATTAGTAAGTTATCACATACTGAAGGACAGAGTTTGAATGTTAGTTTAATTATATGTAAAGTGATGAAATTCGAATAGAGCTGACCTTAGCCCCAATATTCTAACTTAATTATCAACCCCAGTGATCCAGGCCCTCTGCATCTACCCAGTCCCTCGCATATACTAACTTCTTCATGTATGCTCACTAGAGCATTAGATGTGTCCCTGTAATGTTGATGTACTGTTAATGGGAGTTGAAAGACCTCCCCTGCCCATTAATAGGCCTCAGCTGGAGCCCATTAAGGGAACCTTGATTATTGCAGGTTTATTTTATAGGAAGGCTCACACCTTTTGTTAATTGCTAATGAGGCCCTCAGTCACAAGGGTCATGTTCTCCGGCTCTGAAAAATGTATATATACTCTGAGGTGAGGTTTTGCTTTGGGGGCTTACTCTTTGGAAGAAGGTTCCTATGCCAGATGATACTCTGAGGAGTCTTTAAGGAGCCCCACTCCTCCCCAGATCTGAAAACCCAGATGTTGGTGCTTCTTTCTCTGATAACAATGTATATATGTAACAGACAGTTGGATCTGTCTGTTGATCTCTGATGTATGTATTGATTATGGTCAGATGGTTCAAAGCCCTGTCTACTGGTCTTCATTTCTCTGCTTTTATTTTCTCTGTTGATGAATGTAATTAAGGAAGATAGTTCACCCTTTTTAAGTTACTTTCCTTAGAAAAGCACATCTAAAAACCTGTGCCAGCAGGTCATTCTGGATATGTGCCAGGGTGCTTACTGCTACAGTCCCTGAACTCCTAGTTCCCACAGAAACAGCAGATAGGTCCATGTGATGGGCAGTGAGCTACTGCTTCTATGTAGCTATTGCCCCAGACCCATTCCCACATATTTGAATAGGGATGGCCTTGTATTCAGTCACAATCACATCATCCATCTAGCCCAACACAGGACCACAATACCTAACTATCTATCTAATCTTGACCAGATAGGATCACAAAAGCCAGCCAATTTGAGAGAAGCCTGTCCAGAATATCTAACCATCAGACCATCAATGGGTCCACTCCTTCATTACCTAATCTCTTAACGAACTCCTTCTGTCTTTTTAAAATATTAATTATATTCCTATATTCTACATAAATTTCTGTTATATAATTGAATCTTTACCCTATAAAATGTCACCTTGCTGTCTCTGAAGTTGCTGGTTTCTCTTAGAACATAGCCTACTTCATCAGAGGCATCAAATCTCAATAAATGTCTATACTTAGGTTAGAGGTGGTCTGACTGAATTCTTTGAGGCAGTTCTATTCCAACACACCATAAAACCCCAGTAGTTTTTGGTGTCCCAGAGTTGGAACCTCTACATAAACTATAATGACAAAAAATGTAGGTATTTCAGAGCAATAGAGTTCTGTGATGGAGCTATTTTTCTGGTTCTTAACACAAATACAGAAAGAAGGAAAAGAAAATTTTAAAATGGTAGGATTGGTCTGCATGTATATGTTTGTGTGTGGTACAGAAATCTGTCATTATTACTAGTGTTGCTGTAACTGCTAAGAGGATATTAGAATTATAATAGCATAAAATCATGAAACATTAGATTTAGATGAACCAAAGAGATCACCTGACTAAGCTTTGCAGATGGGTAGACTGAGGAACAGAATGATTAAATGACTGTGAGTATTTTTAGTAAATATTTGTTGAATTGAAACACTCCACTGCATGGTCCATTCATGATTCATTAGTATTGCTTTAGTTTTTTCAAATATAAATAGCAGCATTAAACTGAGTTTTATACTATGCACATATATTTATACACATGAAACAATTTAAATAAGAATATAATTTCCTTGGTTTTAAGAATACTAGATTTGGAATTTTCTGAGCAACTTTTAACAAACAAATAATATTTTCTAATAATCCTAATTTTTTTTTTGTTTCCCTTGAGTAAGGCTTACATTTGAAAAAATTGAAAAGAAAAAGGTGTGTGTGTGTGTGTGTGTGAAGTTCATAAGAGATAAGATATAAGCATTTTTATTGCTTTATTCTAACTCATTAACTATTACAAGAAGGTATGAGAAAAAACTGACATAGCATTTTGTGTTTATTTGAAAATTAACTCCTTAAATTTCTTTTGAATAATTTACCTTGTCACCAATCTGAAATAAAGGAATTAATTTGAAATAAAAGAAAGCAAAACCCAGAAATTTAAAGACTAAGTAAGCCTTGTAGGGAAGATGACTTCTTTTCCATGAAATATAAAGAATATGTAACTGTGTTTCTACCTTTTTTTCTTCTAGTCAACTTCTCTAAGGCTTATTTTCAATGTTATGATTAGCAAATAGTCAAGACACAAACTTTGATTTGTTCTCGAAGGGACCCCTGGGGGAAAACGATTCACGGAACTATAGCTTAGAATATATAGCTCAAATATGTTCAACCCATAATGCCTTGCAAAGTGGCAGGCAGACAAAAGGTCATGTGTATGAGGGAGTTTAACTAGTTTCTGATGCACATTTGACACCGAAGATGTATATTTGTTGCTATGCAACGGTTGAACAGTAGAAAAAGCTGCCAGCATTTCAACTTCTGTTCAGAGCTGACTTTCAAAAGGACATATCAGGAACATTCAGTGGAAAACCGCCCCCCACAACAAATAAAATTGATGTAAATGCTATCTACATCTATTTTTTTCAAATGGTCATTTACCTGGTATATCTCCAAATATGACCTAGTTTCACTTTAGTCCTGTGGTCTCATGCTAACATTGATTTATTTAAGAACTAGCTGAGAAGGAATAAATAAATGAAATAGAAAAAGACAAGAAAATGAAAAAATGAAATAATAATTATTAAGTATTGTCTATATGCCAAACACTGTGCTAGGTATTGGGGGTGTAAGTACTGGGGCAGTTATACAGTGCCATGGATATAGTTTTGGCCCTGGAGTCCAAAAGATTCAACTTAAAATCCAGCCTCTACTAGTAGTGTAACTGAATAGATTAGTCAATCTCAGCTTTCCCATATGTAAAATGAGAATAGTAACAGCACTTACCTTCAGGATTGTAATGAAGAGTAAGTGACATACTAATTGTAAAATGCTTTGCAAAGTGTCTGGCACATAGTAAGTGCTGTATCAATGTTAACTATTAATTATTATGCTAATACAAGGACAGTTTTTGACCCTCAAAAACCTTGCATTCTAATAAAAGGTGATAATGCATGCAGACAAATAGTGACCAGGGAAGTATATTTTGGTTTGGAAGGTTATAAGGATGGTGAATGGAGCCATACGGGGGCAGATTGATATACTATTTCTAGTAGAATGGCAGTCTTGATTTGGTTATGGTTCTGAAAAAGTAAGTGGGGTGGTGGTAGTGGTGGGGCAACAAGGTGATTCATGGGAAGTTCAAATAGGTCAAGTCTACCTGGAGCCTTCTCAGATGAAGTGGGCCATGTGAATCAACAACCATGTCAATGTCCATTCTGGTCAATAGGACCTCAGTGTGGAAGTTCCAGAGCTAAAAGTATTAAACACTCTAAGGGTAAAAGACAGAGTTTATTCCATAAGGATAAATCATATCCACCGGTTCTTTCTGTCCACTGATATGTATAACTTTGAGCTAAGTGGGAGTCATGTGAGTAACAAGATAGAGTACTATACCCACAAATTTTCAAGTCCTTTACAAACCAGAAATTATTTTTATAATTAAAATGATTTCAGCTATCTCCATGACCATCCTAGGACACCTAGAATCCAAAAGAAAGCTTAAAAAGCTGAACTGATGCTCCCTGACCCTGAATTCGCTCAGCAACCCTCCCCAACCTCCCATGCTATTGACAACAAGGCTGAAGTAGCAGGCCTCAAGAACAGAACACAGACTTACAACTAAACCTAAATAGTGCTGTTTCCCTTCCCTGTTTTCAGTGCCATGGAGTACTTGTTGATGTACTGCAGAAATTTGCTCTGGCTATTACAGACAATGAAGTTCATGACCTTGTAGCACTGGTGCTGCAAAGCTCTGAACTGCTGTTGCCTAGCCAAAGAAATAAAATGACAGAGTAAATGAGACAAGTCAGTGGGACATGTCATCATTTATATTTGTATGATGTATTGTAAGGTGGCTGGGATCATGCAGCACTTCACTAAGTCTGAGGGAAAGAGAATAGCACCTAAGTGGATCCCATTATAATTACCTAAAAGGCCCTTGGGGCAAAGACCAAAGATGGTGAATTGTCTAGTATATGGGGCAGCTTAGATGTTTTGAGAACAAACATCCAAGGGAACCACAATAAGTGGGGAGAGAATCAGAAGATATGTAGTAAGGAAACAAGGAGCAGGGGAAGACTGAAATACTAAAGATTTTAAGAGGAAGAAAAACTCAAAGAACTTGAATATAAGCAGATATACCAACAGGGACAACTGTGACAACAGAAGGAAACATGGTCTCCAGATCTTATAAATGAATTTAGGCATTTATGAATGAATATTATAAAAGCAAAGGAAAATGATCCAGTTCTTGATGAGAAAGAGGACTGAGTGGAACATGAGGAAAACATGGAACAATGACACTCTATTTCTGATTGTTTTGAAAGAGAAATATGAGTTACAAGAGATGAATTTCTGGCCTGTGTCAAAAGTAATGGAAAAACTGGAATCTGCAATGGCAACTGTCATCAAAGAAACAAAAGAGAGAACAGTAGATTTGGAAAAGAAATACATAAAAGTGAAGGGTGATCTACAAAGAGGGAAAGAAAAAAACAATAACATTAAAAGAAAATATGCTCACTCTGTGAGCAGAAAATCCAATCTCAAAGACATCTTATGAGAGACAGCCTAAGCACCATACATCTACCAGATGATAGATGGTACAAAATCCCTTAATATCATGATGAAGGAAATAAGGGAAGGGAACTGTCCAGAACTTTTGGAGATTGAAAATGAATTCCAATAGAAAGAATCTGCAGAATCCCTCCAGAAAAATATCCATCTACTTTGAGTCGGTGACTTGAAATCATGAAAGACTAATTTATTATCTTCGCGTCTCAAACTTCTCCATCATCCTGGTCAATTTCTTCTAGATGCTGTCTAGTTTTGCAATGTCCAACCTCCAATATATTATGAAGAAAGGAATATCATATTTTAGATATATTCTGACCAGAGCAATATACAGTAATACTCTCATCTCACATTCTTTGGACATGGTATCTCTTTTAAGGCAACCAAGGATTTATGTTAATTATATTGGCTACTTATCTTTATGTGTTTTGAATCATTTTGAGCTGAAAGCCCACCAAATTTCTATATTTTTTACCACAGTTGATTTCTAGTTACTTTTTCCCAGTTAGAGATTTAAGTACATTGTTTGAGCAAACATGCAGAACTTTCCATTTATCACTACCAAATATATCTCATTCAACTCTGTTATTATTGCTTTATGAGACTTTTTTAACCTTCCTGTGTTACTCACTTAATTCTTTTTGCCCCTCAACCATCTTTGTGTAATCTGTGAATTGGATAAGGTTCAATTATTGTCCTATGATGGGGTTAAGTATTCTTTTTCCTCCTGTGTTAATTTTGACAATTTATATTTTACATACACACACACACATATATATATATAAATGCATTTGTTGATTTCATTTAGATTGTCAAATTAATTAGTATATAACTGAGAAAAATAGCTCCTCACAATTGTATTAATTTCTTCTTCATTGCTGGTGAATTCACATCTACTATTTTGGTACTGGTAATTTTGTGTTCTTTCCTTTTTTTAAGCAATCAAGCTAATGGATGGTTTATTTATTTTAGTGTTGTTTTTGTTTTTAGAAATAACTTCTAACTTTATTAGTTCAATGGTTTTCTTACTTTCCTTTTTATGAATCTTTCTTTTGATTTTTCAGTATTTTCCAGTTGGTGTTTAATTGGAGATTTTTAATTTGTCTATTTTCTATTTTTCACTTGCTTGCCTGATTCATTGATCTGATCTTTCTCTATTTTATTGATATAAAGTTTGAAAATATAAGTTCTCCCCCAAGTATTTCTTTGTCTGTATTCCATAAATTTTGGTATCTTGTCTCATTGTCATCATTCTCTTTGATTAAATTATTGATTATTTCTATCTTATTCCTTAGGATTAAACTATTTAGTTTCCAATTAACTTTTAGTTAATTTTTTCTAATGCACTTTCTTCAATGCAGTATTGATTGCTTAATGATCTGAAACTTATCCTTTTACTATTTCTGCCTTTCTGCATTTGCGAGGTTTTTATGTCCTTTTACATAGTCAAATTTTATGCAGGTGCCATTTACCAGTGAGAAAATTGTATAGTCCTTTCCTTCTCCACTCAATATGTCTAGCATAATTAACTTTTCTAAAATTCTATTCATCTTAATTTCTTTCTTGTTTATTTTTGTTGCTGTTGTTTAGATTTATTTAGTTCTGAAAGGGCATAATTGAGGTCACCTAGTAGTATAGTTTTATGGTTTATTTGCTTTGGTAATTCATTTAACTTACTTAAAAATGTGCATGCTCTACCATTTGATGCATGTATGTTTAATATTACCATTACTATTATATCTTTTAGGAAGATGTACTTTCCTTCCTTATTCCTTTTAATTAGGTCTATTTTTGCTTTTGCTTTGTCGAGGTCGAGTGTGACCCCTGTTTTACATTTATTCCTTTTTTTACTTCGGTTGAGGCATAATAGATTCTGCTCCAGCTCCTTACTTTTCTCTGTGTGTGTCTATTTTTGTTTCATTGACATATTGTAGGAGTCTGGTTTCTCATCTACTCTGCTATTCACTTCTGTTTTATGGGTGAGTTCATCTCATTCTCACTCACAGTTGTGATTTCTAACTGTGTATTCTCCATCCTATTTTCTTCCTCTCTCTCTCTCTCTCTCTCTCTCTCTCTCTGTCTCTATCTCTGTCTCTATCTCTGTCTCTCTCTCTCTCTCTGTCTTTCTGTCTCTGTCTCTGTCTCTCTCTATCTCTATCTCTGTCTCTGTCTCTGTCTCTCTCTCTGTCTCTCTGTCTCTCTGTCTCTCTCCTCCTCCAACCTGCACTTTCTTCATCAGTTCCTCCCCTCTTTTTTCTTATCCCAATTTTTCTTCTCCCCTTTTATTTGATTTTTTAAATCCTTTCTGATCTCTCCTAAGATTTTTTCTTTTGAGGCGAGTGACTTGGAAGTGATTCAAAATTATCTTTGAGGCTTCACATGTAGGCATTTTGATGTTGTCCTCTGGAGTTTGTGTTTTCATCTCCCCTGTCATGATAGTAACTTTCTTTGGGTTAGATTATTTTTTTTTCTTATTTTTCCATCTAATTCTATGACTTTTAAAGTTGGGGTCTCTTGAGTTACAGTGGACACCACCTCAATATTCTTGTGCTGGATGCTACTGGCCTTGCCCACTCATGCTGCTACACTCAGGTCATAGATAGCCTGCTACTTGCCTATTGCTGCACAGGCATATTGGTACCTGGAAACTTGTCTGCTTTGAGGCAACGAGGGCCCTGCTTGCTTATCTGCTGCTTGGCTGGGGCTTTGATACTGATTTGTGCTGAGGTTCAGTGCCTCCCAGTGGCTTGGTGCTGGCTTTGCTGGACACTACCCACACTGAACTGAATCCTTTTGCCTCGTTTAGACAAATCTTTCCTGTGGACCTATGTAATTATCTTGGCTGGAAAATTATTTCACTCCATCTATGTGTTTGTTTTGCTGATCCACGATTTTTATTTTGAGTTGTTATTTGGTTGTTGCTTGGAGGTGGATTTGGGAGAATTCAGGCATTCCTGCCTTATTTTGCCATCTTGACTTTCAGAAATTGACACAATGCAGTTTTGATAAAGCCATGTTAACACTTATAACAGCCTCTACCTTTTTCATAATACATTCCAGAACTCTGTCAGAAAAAAATTCCTGATCTATAATTTGAATTTTTAACTATATTCTTTTTATAGAAAACTGCAGGATTGTTATTCAGTCCTAAAGAAGCACATCACCTGAGTATTATGATCCCTGGCATAAATCCAGCATTCACATTCATATTTCTGTAACCTTTGGTGATGTATCATTAGACCTGGTGATGGAGTTATAAAGGACAGTTGGGGTCTCTGTCAGCAAATTCTTCCTTCTCTCCTATTTTAATTTTCCAATATCTATTTTTATTTATTTGTTCCAATGCAAAATTCATTCTTATTGGCAGAAGAAATATTTAAAAAGAAAAAAATAACATAATTCTGATTTCTTTTCAATACTCTGTCATCATTCCAATGACTTGAAGCACCAGTGAAACTATGTCTTCCTTTATCTTCCTCTTCTCCACAGTGTGAATAAAATGTTGCTATTCCATTTATTGTTTTGTGCTGCTCTTTCCTTGCCAGTCTCAACTCATTCTGAGCCTTAGCCCTTCTAACACTTACAAGATTATCCTTTCATTTTTTCCTGAACTTTAACCCATCCCGGATAGTGCACGATTTTAATTAATCAATGAAGTCTCTTTACCAATATCAGACCTTTTAGATTTTTATTGCTTTTTTCTTGGTATTGTTTCTGTTCCCATTTGATTATTTTTAGTCAGTTGATTATTTGATACAAGTAACTCTCATGACCTTGAAATGTAGACTCTGATTTTCATTTAAAAAAGATCTTGAATAATATTTTACTCGATTATATGTGAAGAAAATTTATAGCATTCCTTTATTTAAAATCTTGAGTTCCAAATATTTCTCTCTCCCTTCCCTCCTCTCCTCCCTTTCCCTTTTCCTAAAATGATAAGCAATTTGACATGTTATATATGTATAATCATATGTAACATATTTGCCTATTAGTCACAGTTGTGAAAGAAAGAAGGAAGAGACTGAAAGGGTTTTAAAAAATCACAAAAATATTAGTGAAAATAGTGCATTTCAGTCTGTATTCAGAATTCATAAATTCTTTATTCGGAATTCGGATGTGGACAGTATTTTCTATCATGATTACTTTATAATTATCTTGTGTTTCTGAGGACAGCTAAGTCATTCATAGTTGATCATCAAGCAATGTTGCTGTTATAGTGTACAATGCTTTTCTGGTTCTGCGCATTTCACTTTACATCAATTCATCAAGTCATTCCAGGTTTTTCAGAAGTCTATCTGTTCAGCATGTCTTATTGTACAGTGGTATTCCATGACATATACCACAACTTATTCAACCATTCCCCAATTAATGGACATTTGCTCAATTTCCAATATTTTTCCACTACAAACAAAGTAGCTATATGTCCTTGTCTACATATATGTCCTTGTACCTTTTCTATGATGTTCTTTGAATACAGACCTAGCATTCTAGGTATTGCTAGACTAAAAGGTATATACAGTTTAGTTCTCCTTGGACATAGTTCAAAATTCCTCTCCAGAACAGTTGGATAAGTTCACAATTCCACCATATATCAGTGGCTTAATTTTCCAACATTCTTTCCAACATTTATTATTTTCCATTTCTGTCATATTAGGCAATCTGATAGATATGATGTGGTGCTTCATAGTTATTTAAATTTGAATTTCTTTAACCAATAGTGATTTAGAGCACTTCTTCATATGTCTATAAACAGTCTTGATTTCTTCATCTGAAAGCTTCCTGTTCATATATTTTGACCATTCATCAAATGGGGAATGGATGCAATTCTTACAAACTTGACTTGGTTCTCTATTTAAAGTATGAATTTTGATTGGACCAATGATTTCATTGGTTCAAGGAACTCCTGATGAGTTCCTCTCTACAGATGCATACCTGCACCTGCTCTTAAATTTATCATCTCAGGGAGTTAAGTGGGGCAACAAGTGGTTAAATGACTTATTCAGAATCACACAGCAAGCATGTGACAAAGTTAGGCTTTTAAAAGAGGTCTTGTTTATTCCAATGGTAGTTCTCTGTGTCATCCTTAGGTGATACAGTAGACAAAATACTTGACCTGAGATTGTCAAAATCTTGCCAGACTCTTAGCAGCCACATAACTTTGGAACTCTCTATGCCTCAGTTTTCTCAATTGCAAAATGATAGCACACCTTTCCTCAATTTCTTATGAAAATTAAATGAGACAATCATTGTCCAATTTTTTTTAAATATAAATTTATTTATTTAACTTTTTACATTCATTTTTCACAAAACTTTGGGTTCCAAATTTTCTCCCCTTTTCTCCCCTCCCCCACCCCAGTACACCAAGCATTCTAATTTTCCCTATCATCAATCTGCCCTCTCTTTTATCATCCCTCCCTTCTCTTGTCCCCATCTTCTCTTTTGTCCTGTAGGGCCGGATGACTTTCTATTCCCCATTAACCGTATTCCTTATTTCCTAGTAGCATGAACAATACTCAACAGTTGTTCCTAAATTTTCAGTTCCAAATTCTCCCCATCCCTCCCTCCCCACCCATTCCCTTTGGGAAGGCAGGCAATTCAATATAGGCCAAATCTGTGTAGTTATGCAAATGACTTCGATAACAGTCGTGTTGTGTAAGACTAACTTTATTTCCCTCCATCATATCCTGCCCCCCATTGTTTCTATTCTCTCTTTTGATCCTGTCCCTCCCCAAGTGTTGACTTCAAATTTCTCCCTTCTCACATTGCCCTCCCTTCCATCATCCCTCCCTCCCTGCTTATCTCCTTCTCCCCCACTTTCCTGTACTGTAAGATAGCTTTTCATACTAAAATGATTGTGTATTTTATTCCTTCCTTTAGTCGAAAGTGATGAGGGTAAACTTCATGTTTTTTTCTCAGCTCTCCTCTTTTTCCCTCCATCAAAAAGTCTCCTGCTTGCCTCTTGAATGACATATAATTTACCCCATTCCAATTCACCCTCTTTCCTCCCACTACATTTCTCTCTCACCATTTACCTTAATTTCTTTTAAGATATGGTCCCATCCTATTCAATTCACTCTGTGCTCTCTGTCTCTGTGTGTGCATGCATGTGTGTATGTGTGTGTGCACACATGTACATGTGTGTGTGCATATGTGTGTGTGTATGTCTGTGTGTGTTTCCACCAACTACCCAGATGCTGAAAAGTTTTAAGAGCTACAAATATTGTCTTTCCATGTAGGAATGTAAACAGTTCAACTTTGGTAAGTCCCTTATGACCTCTCTTTGCTGTTTACTTTTTCATGCTTCTTCTCATTCTTGTGTTTGGAAGTCAGATTTTCTTTTCAGCTCTGGTCTTTTCATCAAGAATGATTGAAAGTCCTCTGTTTCATTGAAAGACTATATTTTCCCCTGAAGCATTATACTCAGTTTTGCTGGGTAGGTGACTCTTGGTTTGAGTCCTAGTTCCTTTGACTTCTGGATTATTCTATTCCACGCCCTTTGATCCCTTAATGTAGAAGCTGCTAGATCTTGTGTTATCCTGATTGTATTTCCACAATACTGGAATTGTTTCTTTCTAGGTGCTTGCAATATTTGCTCCTTGACCTGGGAGTTCTGGAATTTGGCCACAATGTTCCTAGGAGTTTCTCTTTTTGGATCTCTTTCAGGTGGTGATCGATGGATTCTTTCAATATTTATTTTGCCCTCTGGTTGTAGAATATCAGGGCAGTTTTCCTTGATGATTTCATGAAAGATGATGTCTAGGATCTTTTTTTGATCATGGCTTTCTTCCCATAATTTTAAAATTGTCTCTCCTGGATCTGTTTTCCAGGTCAGTTGTTTTTTCCATGAGATATTTCACATTCTCTTCCATTTTTGCATTCTTTTGGTTTTGTTTTATGATTTCTTGGTTTCTCAGAAAGTCATTAGACTCCATCAGTTCTATTCTAATCTTGAGGGAACTATTTTCTTCATTGAGCTTTTGAACCTCTTTTTCCATTTGGCTAATTCTGCTTTTGAAAGCATTCTTCTCCTCATTGGCTTTTTGAACCTTTTTTGCTAATTGAGTGAGCCTATTTTTGAAGGTGTTATTTTCTTATGTATTTTTTTGGGTCTCCTTTACCAAGGTATTGACCCGTTTTACATTCTTTTCTTGCATCTCTCTCATTTCTCTTCCCAGTTTTTCCTCCACCTGTCTAACTTGATTTTCAAAATCCTTTTTGAGCTCTTCCATGGCCTGAGCCCACTGGATATCCACCTCAGATGTCTGGGATACAGAGGCCCCAACCTCCAAGTCTTTCCCTGATGATGGGCATTGTTCCTCCCCATCAGAAATGAATGGCAGAAACATCTATTCCCCAAGAAAGTAGCCTTCTATGGTATTATTTTTCTTCCCTTTTCTTGGCATTTTCCCAACAAGTTACTTGACCTCTGAGATTCTTCTCTATCCCTGCCTAGATCTGCCTAGCTAGTGCTTGGGGTCTGAGATTCAAATGCTGCTTCCCAGCCTCAGGGCTTTCTACGGCAGGAGCGGCCGTTATTCAATGTGAGCTTGAGTTCTGGTGCTTGGGTGGGGGCAGGGCCACCTCCCAGGCTCAGTTCCCTCAGGGGGTTTATACAGAGACCTTAGGTAATGGCCCTGAACTCCTGCCTGCTCGGGGAGTCCCAGTTGCTGCTGCTGCCTCTGCTGCTCCCTCCATCACTGCCTCCTGAGGGGTCCGAGTCACAGAGACACTCTGCTCCCCTCTTGGCCAGCCCAGAAGTCTCTCTCACTGACCTGTAGTGCCTTTCGGCAGAGGGACCTTCCTGGCCTCCGGAGATTCTGTCCCTTAAGCCTGCTCGGATCTCCTCCTCTGGGGTCACCCAGCCAGGGCAGTGCAGGGTTGGGCTCCACTTTCTGTAGTGCTATGGACCCCTGGGGACGGCTTTCCAGGGCTCTCTGGAACAGAAATCTCCTCCACTGTGCTTCTGCGTGGCTTGCAGGGCTCCAGAATTTGTGGGGAGTTCTTATTACAGGAAATTTCTGGGCTGTGGATTCGGAGCTAGCATATATGAGTCTTTCTACTCTTCCATCTTGGCTCCTGCCTCTGTGCAATTCTTTACAAACCTTTAACCACTACATGAATTCTAGCTTTATTTCATCCTTTAAGAGAGGTAATTAATTTTAAAGAAATAAATATTTTTATAATATTATATGGGAATGGTTTTATATGAAAATTAATTTGTTATATATACCCATTCCAATTTCCCATTGAACTCTGTCTTATAAAAAGTGACAATTTCCATTTATGCAAATTAAATGAATGTTTCTTAGTTTCTGAATTATTGGTTGTCCAAATTGAATTTTGTTCTTTTATTACTTTAAATTCTGAAAGTAAATATTTTGGGAGAAAAAAAGGACCACAGGCAATTCATAGATAAAATTAGTAACAATATGCTCATGTGAAACACTTTATAAGGATATGTATTCTATTGCCTTGAATACATCCAAAATCCATCTGGTTTGGAGGGCTAACTCATAAATCTTAGTATTTAAAAATATACTTTGATTGTATTCACTCTCCCAAACTCTGTCATATGTCTTATGCACTTTTCATATTTTAAAAATGAAAGAACAAAGTCTGAATTACATGGTGTTGAAAGTATCCATTTAAAATACTCTAAGTCAGGAAGTCATAAAGTTATCCTAGTAAGAATTGTTTAATTAGGGGAGGAAGGTTTATCAGTATTATCTTGAAATGAAGAAAGCTGACAGCATTTGTCCCACGAAGTGGACTTGGTATGAAACAAAGTGAATAAAATTTCTAAAATAATCATCCAGAATAAAATTTGAGTTTCTTTCATTGAATTATAATGCTGCTGTGAATATTTCATTACTACTGTATTTATTTATTGCTTTAAGGTTTCCAAAGAATTAGGTTATGTCACTCGATTTCATTCTCACTAGTCTGGGAGGTAGGTCCTATTATTTTCCTCAGCTTGTAGATAAAAAAAGTGAGTGTGAAGTTAAGTAACTTTTCCAAGGTCAGTCAGTAAATATCTGAGGCAAGATTCAAATTCAGGTGTTCAGACACCAAGCCCAGTGCTATGTCAAGTCACCATTTTGTTGTTACATAATCATAGTATTTTTAGAATTGGAAGGGACCTCAAAGGCTGTATCTCCAGTTCCCTCAATGACAAAACTGAAGATCAGGGAAGTTAAGTGACTTGCTGAAGGTCACTCAGGCAATTTATCCCAGTAATCTAGGCTGGCATGAAATCTTTCTACAGAATTCTGAAGAATGTTCATTTAGTATCTGCTTCAATATCTCAAATCGTATGGAATTATTACTTTGAAAGATAGATCATTCATTATCTTTGTTCTTAAAATAGCCACTCCACTGAACAAAAGTCATTTTCCCTGGAACTTTTACCTTTTGGTGCCAATTATGCTCTCTGATGTTAACAAAATAAGTCTAATCATTCTTTCATATCATATCCCTTCAAATATTGAAAAGAGGACCACAATATAATAAATAAATGGGTGGGCTTAGAATTAAAAAAAGAAAAGATCTGGCTCCTCCCTCTGCCACATCCCAGTTGTATGTATGTCCATTGGTAAACTATTTAACTTCTCAGTACCCCAGTCAATTCTTTAAGACTGTAATTACTAATGGATTGTGACTGTGAAGTGTGTAAGGGGTATTCCATGGTAGGAGATTCCTATATCAGTTAAGTAGTCAACACATACAAAACAATAATAAATCACTAAACGTTTGTTAAGGGTCCACTGTGTGCTAGACACTGTGGTAAGTGCTGGGGACACCAAAAGAGACAAAGGATAACTTACAGTCTTGGGAGGGAAACAACATGCAAATGTATACAAAAAAAAAGCTATATATTGTATAAATAGGAAATAACAAAAAGCGAAAAGGAACTAGATTTAGTAGAGAGGAGGCAGCTTTTGGGGATGTTTATACTAACAACAAAAATAATAATTATTTTATAATTGTTATAGTTACTTTTATTCTTTCCACATCTTCCTCCTCACCAAAGTCTTCTTTCACTAACGTTAAATCTTCGGGTCCTTCAGTTACTTTATGGACTGAATTTCAATACCATCATACTTATGTTTCCTTTCCTCTGCACTTTCTCCAGACTTTTAATTGTCTTCTTAAATCAATTATGTCTTATCATTATGTAGGATATAACAGATCATTCAACTATCTATTGTGAACATGCCATGAGATAGTCAAAAAATGTATCAATTATGAAAAATGAATACTAATTTACATCAACTATCTCCCTATTAATCATCCAAGTCCTGGCACTTACTCACGTGTCCTTGAAGCATGGTGATTGGCTTTTCTGCAGTGGAAGATACGGCTTCTTTATTAGTTGCTGTGTCACAATCTTTGTATCCTGGGACAAAACCTTAGGATCATGACAAGATGACTCTCTAGACAACTCTCTGAATATCTGCCATGCCATATTTGTTCATTTCCTCTTGCATGAGAATACTTTAATCCTTAATCTATACAAATTATAGTAACGTTTCCTTTGCTCTTTTTCTATTAATATTCTAGTTTGTTATCTATTTGTAGATCTCAATTCCCAGACATTCACCAGTTATTCAAGCCTGGGCAAGATATCTCCATTCGCCTCAGTTCCTGTATCTATAAAATGGGGTTAATAATAGCACCTATTCCACTAGGATTGTTTTATGATAAATAGAAATAAGATTTATAAAGTATTTTTCAATGCCATCTATTATTATTATTAGGTAAGATATACTAATAATTTTAATTGACCATTAATAATTAAAATATTAGCTACATTTCTACATGGTATACAATCTTATATTTGGTGGCATTCACAACTTTGATAAGAAAGTCATCTCTACCTATTTTCAAGATATAATAAAAATATTGAATAGAATTTGAAACCTCTGACACCAGTCTACAAATTAGTCATTTATAAGGAAACAACTACATTTTTTCACATGTATATTTCTTTCATTGTCCAAAATGATATTATGAAAAATTTGTAAAAATGTCTTGCTTTTCTAATTTCCTCCTATCATGTATTCCACAGTTGTATTTCAGTGACCCTTGTATGATTATAAATTAAATCTAACTCAACAAATATTTCTTATGAATACAAATTTCAAATCAAACTCTGCTATATAATAACCCACCAAAATATTCTTTCTGACTATCCAATCTTTCTCCCTACCACAGTTTTCCATTTGCCTTCTAGCATTAAAAAACAAAAAAAATTGGGATGTAATTTACTGAGTTAGTGAAGGATTTCTGATTTTAATAGACCACGGGCTCATATCACTGTTATAACACAGTTTCCTGATTAGTGTGTCTTTGATTTCTTTGCACTTTCTTTGGAAAACCTTCCTTGGCATTTTGCCTAGTGCATAATTCTGGTCAATTGTACACATTAATGGTGTAATTTTGCACACCGAGATAGACGGATTAAATGGTGAAGTTACAAAGTGACTGGTGTTATTGGTCATATAGCCTTTCTACATGAACAAGAATTTAAGGGAAAATAATCTGCTTTGCAACAGTAAGAGAATATTTTCTGTGCAATGTTAGACCAATTTTAGATAAGCAAAAGTACTGTGTCTATTCTCATAAAAGAAGATAAGGAGACCGAAGGAGAATTGTAATGACTGTGACATCTAGCTTGCCCTGAGTAATTCTTCCAGAAGTATTGTCTTGGTTAACTTAAAATGAGTCAAAATTCTCCCTCAAAATCATCCCAAGGATACTTAAAGACAAAATGAAAAGGTATATGCAAGAAATTTTAAAAATCACAAATATTTTTATAATTAACTATTTGCTATATATATATATATATATATATATATATATATATATATATATATATATATATTTATATTTGCAGTAGAACTACCTCATCTGGACTCTAATTTCACAATAGAATATAGAAATAGCCTTAAAGAAAGCAAAATAAAAATAGTAATTGGATTAAACCATGCTGAAGTAGAAGCCAATCCTGAATATGACATAATTTTGAAATTGTTGTGAGATATATGATCAAGGTATCTGAAAGGGGGAAGGATGAAAATGATTTTTGGGGGGAAGGGGAATTAGACCTCACAATTACCAACAAAAAGGGTAAATGAGATAACATTAATGACTACTAACCTAATTGCTTTTTAAAAGTTTACAGGTACATTAAAAGCATTTCAAATGAAGGAATGAGATGAGAACAGGCAATTATTCATACCCAAATTTTACAGTCACACAATTGACTTAAAGTTATTTAGTGTACTTGATTTTGTTATACTATTTCTTAATAATTATGAAAGTAGTATTATAGGAATATTTGATTTGGAAAGCAGAGCAACACATCACCATAAAGTATCTATTCAAATCAAGGAATGCATGTGTGTATGTATGTATGTATATATGTGTGTGTATTCATATATATGTGAAAAATCATGTAAGATCTCTTGTAAGAAACCAGAAATAACTTTATTTAATTACCTTCTATTTATTACTGTCAAAGGAAGCATAAAAATTAAAAGGTCTATGATTTCTACACGTACTTGTCACTGTCATAGAAGTCTAGTATCAAGTATGAACTGAAGAATAATGACTTATAGAAATTAAGGAATAATTACTTTTATTTGTGGATTACATTTTTACAATTCCATGAATTACTGAAATATTGCCCCCCTTTGCCCAAAAATGTCATCTACAATCACTTAAAAGAATTTGAGCTACCTTCCACAAAAGAAAAATCAAATGGAAGAAAAAAGCCTATTATGGAGATTGCAATATACATTTGGATAGTAATAAATACAACCATTCTGTCTGTTGCTTGTCTACTCTATCATGCATCTATCTATCTGTCTACCTGTCTTTCTGTCTGTCTATCATATATCTTAATAGACATATAGATAGATCTCTCTCCACATTTATATGCACATACACATTTATCATATAAACTGATCAAAGCCTTAGAATTTTTATTTATTTATTTAATTTGGTTTCAGTTTTCAGCAATTATTTACGTAAGTTTTAAATTTTCTCTCCCCTTGACCTCCCTGACATGGTATACAATCTTATATGGGTTCTATGCATACATTCTTATTACACACATTTTCACATTAGTCACATTGCATAGATGAATTAAAATGAATGGGAGAAAAAACTTAAAATTAGAAAAGACTTAGAATTTGACAGAAGGAGGAGAGCAGATTGAATTGCCTTTGGAAATTTGTACAGTGCTTTTCTAATGATTCCAAGTATATTCCTGAAATAAACAATTATCTTTCAAAAATAATAATTTTTCTAGTAGGGCTGTTTTGTTGTTAGTCACAAAATATTGCTATCTATGAAAAATTAAAGTTCTGGGTCACCCAAGGAACAATGGAGAAATGCATGGTGATCATGACTAAGTTGTAATGAATTTTTTATGAAAAGTGATGTAATGAACTGTGCATGCAAAATTGCAACACAATAAGAAAGATTTGTGCAGGCAAAGTAACATCAGAAAAACATGTGATAGGAACAGAGGGCAGGTCATTTATGTGGCAAGAATGGGAAATAATTGAGAAAGAATTGGCTATCTCTATTAGTGTCTATGCAATGTCAAGAGAATTAGAAAACCCATATTCAGGTGGAAAGGTATGGACAAGAGTTGTGAAGAATGGAGAAGCATAGATGGGTCATGATCTACCCTTCTAGAAGAAGTGTTCATATTTACAAGGTTACAGATCAATAGTAGTATGGAAAACCAAGCATATTTTGCCATGAAAATTGTGTTGCAACTTCCATCCTTAGCTTTCATGGTATACTTCTAAATGGATACATGAGAAGTTCTTGGCATTGTATTTTTTCCTTCACACAAAAGTAAGAAACATAAAATCTTCCAACATAAATGGTGACCTATAGATTTGATTGTTTATTCTTTATATTGGTATCATTCTATTCATTTCAAGTAAACAACACTATGTAATAAACTTTTAATATGCTCTTACTTAGACCCAATCTCTGATGATTTAAATGGGTTTCTAAGCTGCCAGATTTGGGAGAAAGAAGGAGATGACTGGATCATTTTGTGATTTACTAGAAGACAGAAGGAAATAAAAGACTTCAGTTACTATGATTACAGCTTATTTTCTTCAATGATTTTTATATTGACCTCTTATTTTTCAGTTACATATAAAATTCTCCAAGTTATACTTGAAAAATACATCATTCAGCAATGGCAGCAGAATACTTATGTTTACACGAAATGACTAGGTTAAATATTAAAGCTATACTCAACACAGATAATGAAGAGTCACAAAATAAGATAGGTAGGCCAATTTTACCACAGAAAGTTAAATTTTATTTTTCATTAACATGAACACTCTTGGATAAATAACACACATATTTAATCAACTTCCTCTTAGTCAATATTTAAAGATCCATTGTGTTTTGGTGCTGATGATGCACTTTTTCAAATTCGACAATTGTTTATTGAGTGTCTACCTAAAGCAAACCCCTTGTAGCTGGCACTGAGGAAGACAGAAAAAAAGGAAGGTTAAAAATATATTAAGATCTTGTCCCAGCTCTTTTATATTATACAGTAGTGAAACGAGAAAAATAACTCAATCTTTTTTCAATTATTATATGCATAGATTTATTACATATGTATCACATATAAACCACTGTACTATTACTGGACCGCCAAAGATGAATAATGACTCTATCACTGCCCTCAGGGAACATGAAGTCCACAGGGGCAGGGCAGATAACAAGACAGAAATAATTCTCATTGAAACTCTATTGAAATTCAAGAAAGAAAAAAATATTATTTCTAGCTGGAGCTCTAAGTAAAAAGAAAGGTGAAATTGCATTTAAAATAGGCATTAAGATATTGTTCAAACTTTCCAGGATGAAAGCGCAGCATGAGACCAGGTAGAGAAACATGAATTGTCTTTGGTAAAAGGTAAATAGATAAGTTTGTTAGGATAGCAGAGTATATGAAGAGAGCTAGAGGGAAGAGTACCCACCATCTCCCAAAGCTTTCCCTTACAAAGGACGGAAACTGTACTATAAGGTCACTCCGCCTTGCATTTGCTTATCTACCCACACTTTCTCTCTCTTCTCTGCTGTTTTCTTGTCTGTTTTGTTTCTTGTCTCTCCCAATGGATTGTAAGTTCTTAGAGGGCAGGGGCCATCTTTTTTATTATTTTTTCTATCCCCAGCATTTAAGACACTGCCTCAGGAGGCACTTAAAAATGTTGATTGGACTGGATTGGAATAAACATTATACATCTATAATTGTATTTTCAGAAGATACATTTGACAACCTGGGGACAACTTGGGTAACCACTACAATTGCTTTGGCAAGATGAAATGAGGGCCCAGACTAATGTGGTATTAACTATAATGAAGAAACAAGCAGCAATGAATAATGTGCTTGTGGGACCAAGGAAAAGAAATAAGAAAGTTAAGGGGAAGAGGGCATTTATGAGAAAAGATGGTGACTTTTGATTTTAAAATGCTAAAATCGATATTCTAGTGATATATGTACTTAAGAGCCAGTCACAAATATTAGTATAGAATAAGTCTAAAATATCAATATTGAAGTCATAACTTTCATAATGTTAAAATTATGGAAATGCTGAGCAGTTCTAAGTATAGAATAAGTATAGAAAGATTTCTTTATATTTATGGATAACAAAGGAAGGAAGGGATAATGCAAATAGATAAATATAATATCACTGAATATTGGTAAGATTTAATTCGTAAGTGGAATATTCAATTTGGTCAACACATGACCATCAGGGGGCATGCTTGCTATACTATAAGTTCCACGGAAGTTAATGTACAAAGAAATTTATTTGTTAAGGGAGTTAATGAGACTGCCATTAAAAAAAGTTCTGTGGAAGTCAAAGAGGCCAGTGAAACATCAGAGGATCCTCAGATGACTAGTATTTGGGTAAGATGGGAAAATGTATCCTACAGGTATGTGGCCAAGCTTATTTTTCAATGTAACTATCAACCTCTGAGTATAATGTTATATTTACATCTATCACCTACCTTACATCTCTTTCCTGACATTCACATCTCAAGGTTTAAATGTTAAAATCCATTTAATCATTCACTCCTGTCAAATTTTCTTGTAATTTTCTGGTGTTGTTATCTAATTTCCCTCTGTCTCTCTCTCTCTCTCTCTCTCTCTCTCTCTCTCTCTCTCTCTCTCTCTCTCTCTCTCTCTCTCTCTCTCTCTCTCTCTCTCTCTCTCTGTGTTCCCACCTCTAGACACTGTAATGAAATGGATTGGACCAATCAGTTTTCTCCATTTCTGAACTTAATCTGTGCTGGAGTTTCCCCATTTCTTTTCTCTCCCTCATCCCAAAGCAGAGGATTATTCAGTCCACATTATAGATTCTACTTCACCTTGACTGCATTCTGATTCATAAAAGAAGAGGGAGAAAGTATTTATTAAAGACATACTATGTGTTGAGCACTTAGCTAAGCTGAGAGATCTTTGTGGATGCACATGATACTGGCTAACCAATTTAAATTTTCAAAAAGAAACATGCAGAAGACAATTCCCTCCAGATGGTGGAGGGAAAATATAAGAGAGTGGCAAAGCTAGGCAGCACAGTGAATAGAACACTGGCCCTGGAATCAGGAACACTGAGATCAAATGTAATCTCAGACACTTACTAGCTGTGTGACTTTGGGCAAGTAACTTAATCTGTATTTGTCTGTTTCCTCAACTGGAAAGTGGGGATAATAATAGCACCAGGCAATTCAGAGTTTCTGTGAGGATAACATGAGATGATAATAGCAAGTGCCATATAAATGTTGTTCTTCAGTCCTTTCTCTCCCCGCCCCCAGTCATTTCCAACTCTTTGCAGCCCCATTTAATGTTTCCTTAACAAAGTACTGGAGTAATTTGTCATTTCCTTCTTCAGCTCATTTTATATATGAGGAGCTGAGGTGAATAAGGTTAAGTGACTTGCCCATTGTCACATAGCTAATAACTGTCTAGGGCCATATTAGACTAATTCTTATGATAGATAGGAAGAAAATGATTAGACATAGAGAGAAGACAGGCATTTTCAATTTTTATTTTGCTTTATTTTTATTTGACAAGGAGAAAGATCTTTGCCCTAGAAATGACAGGAAAATGACTAACAATGGCATGAGAGCTAAGAGAAGTAAGGAGATAGAAAATGAGCACTAAGTTGCTTTTGATGAATTCAGCAAACTGGTTCAGATGAAACACATCATTGGTACTGTGAAAAGGTATCATTTGGAACTGTTGAGTGAATATCAGTGGTACTTTAAAATTATGGGCAATGAGAGAGGTATCATGAGATGGGCAAAGGGAAAATGTTTTCCCAGTTTAAGAAAAGTACAGTATATAGTCTGTTAACTTTAGGCTACTAAGCTCAACTTTCATTCCAAGGGAAATTTTAGGATGGATCAATATTTCTAAAAGAAGAAAAACTGGGAAAAGAAATGGAAATGATGCCAGAGAATTATGAAAAAAGAATCAACAGCTTGGAAAAAGAAAACAGCTGCTTAAAAAGTAAAATTGGCTAAATGGAAAAGGGAGATAAAAAATCTACTGAAGAAAATAACTCCTCAGAGAGTCAAAATGGAAAAGAAAGTATGAAAACTAACTGAGTTAAACAACACCTCAAAAGTTAGAACTGGGCAAGTGGAAGTTAATGACTCTATGAGACATCATGAATTATTCAAATTCAAAAGAATGAAAAAATGTTAGAAAATGTAAAATGCCTCATGGGGAAAACAACGGACATGAAAAATATTTCCAGAAGAGACCATATCAGATTTATTGGACTAACTGAAAAGCATAGTCAAAAGGAGGACCTGGACAACATGTTTCAAGACATTATTAAGGAAGACTGCCCTGATTCCTTGGAACCAGAGGGCAAAATAGGCATTGAAAGAATCTACTGTTCACATCAGGAAAGACTTCTCAAAACAAAACAAAAACAAGCAAACAAAAAAAAAACTCTAAGGAATATGATAGCATATTTCTGAATTATTAGATCAAGGGAAAAATAGTACAACTTGCCAGAGAGAAATAATTCAAATATCAGAGAGCCACAATGAGGATGGCACAGAACTTGTCAGCTCCAATATTAAAAGACTGGAAGTGATAGAACATAATATTCTGGAAGGAAGAGGAGTTGGGACTAGAACCACGAATCATTTAGATAGCAAAATTAATCATAATAATCCAAGGGGAAAATAATAATTCAATAAAATAGAAGGATTCCATGCTTTCATAAGGAGAATAAAAGAAGTAAACCAAAACTGTGACCTCAATATCAAGATTTACGAGAAGTAAAAACAGGCCAAAAAAGAAAAGAAAATAGAAGAGTTTCAATAGAGGTAAACTATTTGCATTCCTACATGGGAAGAAAATACTTGCAGTTCTTAAAACATGTATAAGTAGTATTACAGCTAAAATCAATATACATAGACAGAGGGTATGGGTATAATGTGAACTTGAAGGAATGACATAAAAATAGTTAAGGGATGTTCAAGAGGAATATATTACATGCAGAGAGAAGGGAGAAGTAGAATGGGGGTGATTTACCTCACATGATGAGGCAAGGAAGATTTATTACTTTGGACCGACGTTGGGAGGGGATGCAATGGGCATTGCCTCAACCTTACTCTCCTCAGTAATGACTCAAAGAGGAAATAACATACATAATCTTTTCAATATCAAAATCTATTTTTACCTGACAGGGAACTAAGAGGGGAGAAGACTAAGTAGCAGGGAAGGGAACTGACAGAAGGAAGGGCAGGTCAGGAAAGATATTGGCAGTTGAGGACTGACAGAAGCGAAAAAAGATCAGGAAGACAGGTAGACAGAAGCAAAACACTGATGTTGTGGGAAAGGGTGAAAGAGAGAGGACAAACAGGAGGAAAAATAGGATGATGGGAAACACACTGGTAGTAATCACAACTCTGAATGGAATAAATTCTCCCATAAAATGGAAGTAGATAGCAGAGTGGATCAAAAACTATAATTATATAACATCTTGCTTATAAGAAACACATTTGAAGCAGAGAGACACTGGGACAGTAAAGGTAAGGGGCTGGAGCAGAACCTTTTATGCTTCCACTGAAGTGAAAAAAAAGCAGGTATAGCAATTCTGATCTTAGACAAAGCAAAAGCAAAAATGACCTAATTAAAAGAGATAAGGATGGAAACTACATCTTGCTAAAAGATACCATAGACAATGAAGCAATAGAATTAGAAGAACATGGAATAGTCTACTTGTTACATCTATGAGTAGGGGAAAAATTCATGACAAAAAAACAGGTAGCATTACAAAAATGTAGAATAATTTTGATTATTTTAAATTGAAAAGCTTTTGTTCTAATAAAACCAATGCAAACAAGATTTGAAGGAAAGCAGAAGATTGGGAATCAATCTTTACAGAGAGTGTCTCTGATAAAGGCTTCATTTCTCAAATATATAGAGAACTGAGGGTATTCTCAAATATATTAGAATACAAGCCATTTCCCAATTGATAAATATCAAAAGATATGAACAGAAAGTTTTTAGATAAAGAAATTAAAGCTCTCTATAGGCATATGAAGAAGTGCTCTAAACATGTTTAATTAGAGAGACGCCACTTAAAACAGCTCTGAAATACAATTTCACACTGATCAGACTGGCCAATTGGCTACTTGACAAGAAAGGAAAAGGATAAAAGTTGGAAAGCTGGAAAAGGTGGACACTAATGCACTGTTGGTGGAGTTATGAACTAATCCAACCATTCTGGAGAGCAATTTGGAAATATGCCCAAAGGGCAACCATACTATGCAATTTGATACAGCAATACTATTACTTACTAAGTCTGCATGCCAAAGAGATCATTAAAAAGGGAAATGACCTGCATGTGCAAAAATATTTATAGTACCCTATTCATGGTGGCAAAATATTGGAAATTGAAGGAATGCTGATCATTTGGGGAATGGTTGAATAAGCTGTGGAATAGGAATACAATGGAAAACTATTGTGCAATTAAAAGTGATGAAGTCAGATATCAGAATGTGGAAAGGGTTGAACAAACTGATACAAGGTGAAAGGAAGAGAACCAGGAAAACTTTGCAAACTGAATCAGCAAAACTTTATGATGATGACCTGAATAACTCAGCTCTTTTCAGCAACACAATGATCCAAGGCAAGTACAAAGGACTCATGAAGAAAAATGCTATCCATTTCCAGATAAAGAACTGATTGGTTCTGAATACAAATAGAAACATATTTTTCTTTCCTTCCTTTATTCATTATCTTGGTTTTTTTCCTTTTGATTTGTGTCTTCTTCTACAACTGTAATGAATATGAAAATATGTTCAGTATGATAGCACATGTACAAACTATATCAAACTGCCTACTATTATAGGGAGAGGAGAGAGGGAAGGAGAAACATTTGGAGCTCAAAATTATTTAAAAATGAACCCTAATTTTTTTACATATGTAACTAGATAAAAACCAATTATTAGAATTAAAAAAGAGAAATTTGGATCGAAGAGACAATTAGTGAAAGTTGATGATAGGAAAATGCTGGCTGCATGATAACAGGATAAAGATTGCATGTGAGAGATTTTGAGGGGATAGTAAAGGTAAGATTTGGCGACTGGTTGAATATATGTGTAATAAGAGAGTGACAGATCAAGTGCTGAGGTTACTAAATTGGAAAACAGGAAAATTAGCAATTCTTTCAATGGAAAGAAGGGAAAGAGAAAGAGAAGAATTAGCAGGAAAGGAGGTTTACCTCCTTCTCATTCAAATCTGGCAAGCTTACATTACATAGGATTTAGAGAAGGGTGCCTGCGTAGGAACTACAGGTAAGTTAACACCCAAGGAAACTCAAAATGTAAGCTTGGGTGGATCTATCACTAGTTTAGGGTATGATAACCCAACAAGAAAATTTTGGATGGATCCAGAACCTGGAGGAATAATGTATCTAGCATTTGCAGAGAGTTACCATGGTTAAATGATATGGATGAGGACAACTTTTAATCACTTAAGGTGGATTTAAAAAGTCTAATAAATTTTCCTGAACAATATTATAAATTATTTTCCCTATACAGATTAGGAAGTGAAAGACACTTATGGAGCTAAAACAACAGAAGCAATAGTAGCAACAGGAAAAAAAAGAATAATAAAATAGCAATAGTCAAACCAATATATAAGATTTATTCATAAATATACATTAGTAGTCAAGGGTGGAAATAGAACTTCAAAAGAAACCATGATGGAAGAATAGGCTAGAAATAGTCTGGATTAAGCCTAGGTTTGTGCTGAAGCCAACTGGCTCATAATGGTTGATAACTAAAATTTTAATATGGGAATTTATACCTTAGAAATCAGCAAATGCTACAAATTGGGTATTGATTTTTTTAATTGTCTAGACCAGAAAATTATGGAGAAAGAATAATAATGCAAATTAAGTTTAAAGTGTCTTGTGTGTACTGTTATTTATTCACTTATTTATTTTAGCTGAGAACAAGTGGTTAAATATTTACCAGCTCACTGATACAACACCCTGCCTAAAGGTGAATCAGGTTTGTTAAATGGGACTAAACTGAAGAATGGGAGGGTGAAAAAAAGGAGGAAGTAGATAGAGGAAAAGCTGTGATATATCATATTCAACTCAATGATAAATAATGAATAGAAAACAATTCCTGATGTTTCTCAAGAAGCAGAGAGCCTACAGAAGAATAGGTGAGGTAGCGAATGGCAAAGTTTTAATTGGGGATTGTTTTTCAGTTATGCCTGTCTTTGGTGACCCTATTTCAGATTTTCTTGACAAAGATACTAGAATGGTTTGCCACTTTCTTCTCCAGCTCATTTTACAAATGAGGAAACTGAGGCAAAAAAGGGTTAAATGACTTGCCCAGGGTCACAGAGCTAGCAAATGTCTGAGCCAGAAGTGAATTCATGAAGATGAGGCTTCCTGACTTTAGGACTGGTAACAGGAAGAAGACATTCTCAGGGATGAGAATTGTTCCCAAAGAAGAACAGTCTTATAGAGAGAGAGTGAGGAGAAATAATCTAAAATGGGAGATGGAAACTGCACAAGAGGTGTAACATGTAGGGATCTGTTGTTTACATTACCTCTGAAAAAGTGGTGTGCTTCTGGGTACAGAATCCTACTTAAGGGAGAAAGGGAATCAGAGCTCTTAGTAGCAATTAACACCCAGAATGGTGGGAAGACATGGGCCCAGAGAGGAGATTTAATAAATGGGGGGAATGATCATGAGAAAGCAGTGATTAATAATGAATGACATGCATGATGAGGGACACAGGAAAATTTCTCACATTGGAAAATACTTATAACTTCTCTATCTCTCACAGTAATTTGTACTTCTTAGAGTGAGGCATCAAAGCAAAAAAGGGGGATGAATGCCAAAATCTAAAAATCAATACATAGAAACTTATTAAAAGAGGGAACTTAGAAATTTGAATTCCATGCAGAAAACAAAGAAAGATAAAAAAAATAGATATAAGGTCCATGGATGATGAAATTCAACATCTTAAAAATAGAAAAAGTAGGAGAATTAATGGATAAAATGAGAGAGATGCATATTTTAGAAAAGATAGAAAATGAAAAGAAAAGGAAACTATGAAAATAAATTTAAGAGGAGGAGAGGAAAGGGGATTTATTTGACTAAGAAGGAAAAAGAAGGGAATAATTAGATAGCTAGATAAAAGGAAGACACAAGGAATTAATAAGTTCAGTAAAACTTCATAATGAAGAGAAGTGGTGACCAACAAGAGCAGAGGGTTGAGGGAGAGGGGAAACCTACCTTGTGGGGACAGGGTTGCCTTATAATAAATTGAGGAAAATAACTGAAGAAACAAAGTAACACATTTACAGATGAATAGAAATAATAACAAAAGAATCCTAATTCAGAAAAAAAGCAACAATTAGAGATGAATGTAAGCACACATAAACATGACACTGACAATTCACATGTGGATGGATTAAAAAATAAAATGTAAAAGAATCACAGGATAGATAGAAGCCAAAACCATAAAAGTTGCTGCTTATAAGAAATACACCTAAAATAAAACATATAATAAAATTTGAGCCTAAAAATTAAATTTGTTTAAAATTGAATTAAAATATCAATTTAAAAATGAATGGAGTTTCATTCATATCACCAATCAAATAAAAAATAAAAATTCCTTACAAAAAATTTATTGGGCTGTAAAAATATAGAACAAGATATTATTATAAAATATGTATCTTCTAATATCTAAATTGATCTATGGAAAAAATCCATCAATTAAAGGAAGGCATAGATAGCATGTAAGAATATTATCAAGAAATCTTAATGTCTTGCTAATTGTAGGCAAATATAACAAATATAATCAAAAAGGAAATATACAACAAAAGAATCAATTGCTAGAAAAACATAAAATGAAACACTTCGTGTCTTATGAATTAAATATTTTGAGAGTCATATGTAACTTTTAAGTACTGAATGAAACAGAGATATTGCGAACAAATATTTTTAAAATGCAGAGGCAATTACATCCTTTACAAAACCAATGGCACTCTGCACAGGCCCAGATTACCTAAAATGGAGGCACCTATGTGGCAGACTGCAGGGATCTGATTCTGAAAAAAGACATACTGGCATTCTCCCAACACTTGGATTGAAGCATTCTCTTTCTATTGTTTATGTAGCTAAATTGTACTGTGTCTTTTAAAATATCCAGTTGCAACAGTCTTGTTCTTGAAATACCATTGAAGAAAATATATCTCTGTAAAAGTTTATCTTGTCAAGTGGCTAAGTGGAACTGGAATATAGGGAAACCTAAAATTTGAGGTACACCATTGGAAAAGGATTCAGTCAATGGTAGAGACAAGATACCCTTCCCCTTTACTACCCCTACTTAAAACATGGAAGAATCCTGGGAGAAGGGTAAAATATTATAGTACTGCCTCTCAAACAGTAAGGGTCAGGGTAGTCACTGTTAAACCAACTATGACATGTTAAAGTCAGAAATTAGTTCAAGGAGCAGAAACAAAAGGCAAGATCCCAAATCAAGTCTTAACAGTGAAATCCTAAATGATGAGTGGGTCAAATTACACACACACACAAAAAACAAAAACAAAAAACAAAACAAAAAAAAATCCAGAAACACATTATGTTGAAGAAATGATAATGATAAAATAACATACTAATATTTCTGGGAAGCAAGGAGAAAATTTTGTCTCTAAAAATATACATTGGCAAAATAGTAAAGGAGAATAATGTACTGAATTGGAGTTAATAATAGATAACTTCCACCACCACCAATAAAACATTAGTAGAGAAAAGACATTGAAAGTTAAAAGTGGCATAAATTGGAAACTAAAGTATAGAAATTACAAAAAAAAATTATAATTAGTTCTTTCAAAACAACTAATAAAGTTGATCAACCTTTAATACACCCAATTAAAAAAGTAGACAAAAAATTAAATTTAAAAAGCAACAAATAGATAAGAGTCAACTGAAGTAGAGTCATGAAAAATAAAACAGAATTACAAATATATTAAAACTAAGAATACAAAAGAAATGATATACTTTAAAAAACCACTCAGCCTAATAAAAGACTTTAATTAAGTCTCAGATATTGACATTCCATTACCTATAAGAGAACTTCTAAAGGAAAATTCAAAACAATGATAGCAACAGCAACTACATCTGTTGGTCTTAACAGATGTAAAGAATTCTGTTAAACTAATACATATACACACATATACGCACATATACATACATATATGTGTACACACACATATATAATACATATATACATATATGCCAAATAGTTTACAAATTACTTTTCAAAAATTGAGAAAGAAAACACCCTACTAGGCTCCTTTTATGAGATACATTCACTTCTGATACCTGTATCAGAAAGTAGCAAAGCAAAGAATTTAACAAATATAATTAATTAATACTATTTAAACATTTTAAAGAAAAAAATTGTATCAGACTACAGTGTTAACCAAGAAATTATCAATTATAGCCAAATTGGATTAAAATCTGGCTTGCAAATTTATTTTAACACTTGAAAAATAATAAACATAATTAAAAATATAAAATTCAAATCCAAATTACCTTAAGTGATGCTCAAAATATCTTTCATAAAATCTAACAATTATTTTTCTTTTTGTTGTAATGAAAACTACAAAGTATGTGCAAATGAGCCTTCTAATAAACATCATACAAAAACACTCATCTGAAATCAAAAGCAAACATTATCTGCAATGACAATATATCAGAAGTTTTCCCAATAAATTCATGGGTAAACCACGAATGACTTCCTTCCTCATAATTGTTTGATATACTTCTAGAAATTCTAGAAAATGTAACAAAATAAGAGGGTTTAAAGGCATAAAAATAGGTATAGAGAAGATAATATTATTATTTGGTGCAGGCCTCATTGTTTACTTTTAAAATTTTGGACAATCGCTAGATAATGATTGAGACAATTAAAAACTTTACCAAAGTTGTAGGCCACAAAACAAATCCACAAAAATCATCATTTCATTAAAATTCTAACATAATCCAAGGGACAAAAAAAAGATATAAAAGGAAATTTCATTCAAATTAATTGCAAGATTCATAAAATTTTTTGAGGGGTACTATCTTGCAAAACATACAAAATATGTTTTATATATGTATATATATGTATGTCTCTCTGTGTGTGTATGTGTATGCATATATATTAATTTAGCTCAAAATATTTTGCTATTCCTACCTGTCTGCCAACATTTGTCTTTATTTGATCATCTAGATAATTAAGAAAATTTGGGAAGTGAGCACAAATCTCAAGGATTCAGTATATATAGATAGATAGATAGATAGATAGATAGATGGATAGATAGATAGATAGATAGATAGATGGATAGATAGATAGATACATCTATCTATAGATATATACCATCTATCTATAGATATATCTATCCATCTATCTATCCATCCATCTATCTATCTATCTATATCTATCTATATCTATATATATCTATATCTATATCTATATATATATATATATATATATATATATATTAGGCACTAAAATAATCGAAGGGGAAAGACGGTGAAATGGCAGCTTTATTAGAATTCATATTCTCCTCTTGAATAATGTACTGCTTTTTGAATATGGTAGTTTGAAAAGGGATCATGTTCATTAAATACTATGTTAGTATTACTGGTATATTATTAGTATATTCCTTTCTCTATAAGTAGGATTAAATTAAAATGAATTTAATATAAGGAGTATATACTGTGTTCAAAATATATGAAAATATCAGTCAGTAGATAAGCATTCATTAAGTATTTAGTGAGTGTGAGTCACTATGATAATGTAATTATTTGAAGAATTTCAAATTTTTCAGTATTTCAATGTAAAATTATATATCTGGCACATAATAATTCCTTAATATATATTCCTTTTTCTTAATTCTTCCATTCAACTGTCAAAGTGATTTTTCTGCAGCATATATCTGACCATGTTATTTTCCTGACCAATAAATTCCCTTGGTTCTCTCTTACCTCCAAAAATAAATATAAAACCCTCTGTTTGCCGTTTAAATCCATTTACAACCAGTGCCCTTTTTCTCTTTCCAGTCTTCTTTCACTTTACTCCCCTTTGAGACACACACTGTGATTCAGCAATGTTAGCTTTCAAAATGTACCTCAAACATGACACCTTATCTCCCAATGTCCTGCCTTTTATCTATTTTTGTGCTTCCATGCTCTTCCTTTTTATTTCTACCTCTTTGCTTTCCTAGCTTCCTTCGAGAATCAACTTAAACTCCACCTTCTGCAAGAGGTCTTCCCCCATCTCCCACCCTAAACTCACCTCATACACATACACTGGTATTGCCTAGCATTTAAACTGGATGTGTCTTTTATGTGCATAGTGAGTTATATATTGACTTCAATAACAGAATGAGAGGTCCTTAAAGGAAAGAATTGTGTTTTTACCTTTCAAAACAAAACAAAACAAAAAAAAATTACCACCACGCCTGCAAAGTGGCCTGATTTGTTAACCAATGATTACACAGTATTTTTTATTCCATTTGAGATGGAAGACACAGGAATCACAGGTTGAGAAAAATCATGGAAGAGATGGGATAAGAGCTGAATGACAGTTGTGATGTTTAGCCTTATAAAGAGAGAGACATATATTTCTTTATCTAAGAATGAGCAAACAATGTGTTAGTGAAGGATTTAAGTTTGTAATCAGAGGTTTAAGTATAACAGAAATAACATGGAGAAATGCCATTAGGAATTTGGTAATGAGTTCACTAAAGATCAAATGATAAACAAAAGATTCAGTGCCCAACTGACTTTATAGAAACATAAATTGATTATCAGACAAATCATCACATTTCTTTATTTTATACCACAATATTTGTGGATCTGGTATCAGGCAGATCTGAGTTCAAATTCAGACTCAAACATTGACTAACTGTGTGACTCTGTTTGTACCAGTTTTCTCAACTGTTAAATGGAAATAATAATAGCATTATCTCCCAGGATTATAGTGAAAATCAGATTAGATATTTATAAAATGCATAGCACAGTGGGAGTTAATAAATGGTTGTTGGGTAAGGCAAGTAGAATGGCTATAAAATAAAAAAGTTATCTATGGAATTAAGGAGAACATCATTTAATAGTTTTGTGGTCATTGTTAATGAATAGATGAGGCTTTTACCAAAACGATGCCAGAATTGGCAGTGAGGCATTTAGCTCCATCAAACTAGAAGCTAATTTTAGAGGGGAAATCCAAAATGATTTATTCAATTGCCATTTTAAATGATTTACAAAAAAAACTAATTAAAGTGGCTGAATCCAGAGAAACAACCTAAGCAAAGAATATACTGGCATAAAAAAGATGCATAGGTTTATGTGGTTTATGAAAGTCTTTGTGATTTCCTCCTTTGGCTAACAAGAATCTTTTCTCTTAGCAGTCATGAATTTTATACTTTATTTTTTATACCTCACTTTTATTTTTAAATAACAGAAAAATGTAGCAGATGCTTTTAAGAAAGAGTAGAGATTTAAGGTTATGTAGTGAATTTATTCCCCCACATATGTTCAAAAGTATTTTTTTGTTTAATATTTTCTCCTGGATTGTCTGAAATTCTCCTTGCTGAAACTATCTTTATGCACACATAAATCAACTGTTTGTTTTACAATCAGAGCTGATTACTGGATGATATATTGGAAATTGGCTATTGTGTCTGAAAAAAGAAATCAGTCTGAAAAAAAAACACGGCTTCGCTCACATATACATAGATGTGACCAGAGCTTTAAGAAGGAAGGTTCAGTATAATAGCTCATTATATTTCTCCAAGAAAGTACAGCATAAACTTAGTGTTGGATCCTATTGGCTAATTATATTACTAAAGACTGTGGAATTCCATTGCTTTTTCTTTTTGGTCAGCCTGTGGATTTCTGAAGGGGTCTTAATTTTAGTTATCCTCAGAATCTGAGGCTTCTGAAAAAAAAGGCAATAAGGGGAATCTATCCTCCTTATTTTTCATTCTGTCAAAGCCATGTCAGTTAAAATGATGAAGGATGGACTGATCAGTCATGTGTAGTTCCTGAATCTGGAAGACCCCAGGCAAAGAAATGATTATTTACTACCCAGGGAAAGATAAATGATAAAAGGCATCCCATAGCACATGGTACTGATTAAAAACAAACCAACAAAAAAAAAAAAACAGTCCAATTGAGGAAATATGAGTTACTCTAATTATTAGAGCAAAGGCAAATCTTCAAGGACAGGGGACAGCAATTGCTTGTTAAATGTTCATCAGACCATATGTTCAGGTCGTATAAGAAGTTGAAGCAGACCTAGAAATCAAGAAATTGTTTGGGTTTTGTAAGACTCAGTGTTTCTGGGGAAACTCCCAGGGATTTGCTTCAGGCAGACTCCCAGTTCCTCTCATTTGACAGAAGGAGAGACAGATGAAGAAAGCAGGTGCTGTTGCTAAATGTGATGTGGGCCCAGTGGAATGGTTTGTGGGCCAGGCGAGTTTTGAAAACCTTTTGCAAGGTTGGTAATTAATATCACTTTATTTGTTCAGAGCACAGAAGACAAGGATAAAAGATTTGGACTGCTTTTGATAATTAGCATCTGGAATAGTAGAATTAGATGAGTACATTAATTGGTAGGCCCAGGACTGATTCTGTGTTCATCAGTCAGAGAACCTTTCTCAGTGGTACTAAATTGCTTGCTTATCAGTGGTTAATCTCGGGTGCAGTTATGCACTGTTTACTGTTGAAAGACTTAGCCCTTTTCCATCTGTTTTCATTACTCTATGATCACTACATTAGAGAGCTCAAGCATTCCTTCATTTTTCATCTACTCCATTACATAGAAGGCAAGAGGGCATGGACGAAAAAGTCAGAACAGCTGTGTCAAACTGTGGCTTTAGGTCTTACTACCTCTGATACTTGGGAAAATCATTTTGCCACTCAAGTCTCATATTTCTCATCTGTAAAATGTGTATAATAATATCCACATGGGAGAGGAAGTATAATCTAGTGGAGAAAGAACATGGATCAGAGCTGGGATACATGTGTTCCATTCTATTGGAATTCCATTGAAAGGATTTCAGGTATTCGTTGATCTTGGGCAGGTGGTGGGTGAGAGGTAGGATTCCAATGACACCTGTATATCTACTGTTGTGAGTTCCTAGGGAGTGGGTAGTTGATAACTTCCCTCAGAGGCCAGAGACTGGAGCAAATAGCAGAAGGGTTGAAAGCCTTCATGGTAGAGGGAAGAGACAGAGTATGTGGAAATAAATGTAGGTATGCTTGTGGTGGAAAACAGAGCCTATGATTGGCTTATGTAGGTAAAGTAGATGTGTTTGATTGGTTAATCTCATCCTCTGGTTGATTACAACCTCCTCTGATCACATGCTCTTGATTCCTTTTCTTTATTCGCACTCTCTTCTTACATCTTCAGCTCCCAAGAATTTAATGATCACATCTATACAGATGATCACAAAACATCAAGAATCATCTTTTATTACTTTCTTGTCCATCATCTCTATTTAGCTATTAAGTATTTTGAACCTAATGTGGCCAAATTGGATCTCATAATTATTTCATAGATATAACTATCCTTCCTCTAGACTTCTCTGTCTCCTTTGAGAGTATTCCCTTCCCTTCCCTTCCCTTCCCTTCCCTTCCCTTCCCTTCCCTTCCCTTCCCTTCCCTTCCCTTCCCTTCCCTTCCCTTCCCTTCCCTTCCCTTCCCTTCCCTTCCCTTCCCTTCCCTTCCCTTCCCTTCCCTTCCCTTCCCTTCCCTTCCCTTCCCTTCCCTTCCCGTAATCAAGGTTCAAAAACTAAGTTATCATTGACTCTTTCCTTTCTCTCACTCCTGCCTCCATATCCACTCAGTTGTCACTACATCAGTGCAACCTCCTCATTAGCGCTCACAATTATTTCTTCTTCTCTCACTCTTTCTTCACTCATGACTAATAACTTGACCCAAGTCCTTAATATCTCATTTATGTAAAACAGACTAACCTGGCCTTATGTTATATTTCCATTTGCCTAAGTTTCTGTTGTACTCTTAAGGGGATTTGAGAATTTTGGCTTTCTGTAAATGGCTCCAATCCTACTGATAGCCTTCCCTAGGGCTGGGGAATCTGACCTCAAGGCCACATGTGGCCCTCTAGGTCCTCAAGTAGGGCCCTTTGACTGAGTCTATGTTTCACAAAGTTTACCAATTCCAAAAGAATTTGTTCTGTAAAACTTGGACTCAGTCAAAGGGCTGCACTTGAGGACCTAGAGGGCCACATGTGGCCTCAAAGCTTCAAATTTCCTAACTGGTTTAATTGTGGCTATGGTTCTTTACTTCCCAGCTTCATTTATCCACTAACAGTCAGATTGGTTTTTAAAAAGAAACATTTATTTCTAAGGTATAACCACAAATATATGAATGTATTCTTCAGTATGTGGGAGGTTCCTTTCTGTTCCTTCATTGTAACCCTTCATTCTCTGAGGAGTGGAAGGGGTTCTAAATAGAACTGAGATCAGTTCTTATACAGAATAGTTAAGAGTTGCAAATCCAAACTCCTCAGGCTCAAGTCCCAAGAATCCTATTTCTCCAGGCTTTGCTCCTGGACTAGCTAGCTGCACCATCACATCTGAAATGCTGACTCCAGTGTTTCTATAGTTTGAATTTCCTGGGTACAGTGGGAATAACTACTTACATTTTAAACTGAGAATGATAAGCAAAAATAACTGAAAAAATTGGCCACAGGCCCATTTTTCAGAGCCCTGCTAAAAGAAAGAAAACAGGGAAGAAAATCTTTCCCCTTTCACCCACAACACCTATGCTGAATGGGTTGTTATCACTGTACTTTAGATACAGCAGAAAAAAAGCAAGAAATGAAAAAACAAAGTGACTGTTTTCTCAGGTTTAAAAATTTAACGATTCAATTATGCAGCCAATCACAGGAGGTTATACCTATCCACTTGATAAGGAGCAAAGATGACTTCCATTGAGGAAATATGTACATGCAAGTCCTTTTAACAGTTCCTCCATGTTAAGATATCCAAACATTTTCCATAGGCAAGAGCCATTACAATTACATTACTCTAATTGCCTCCTGATTGACCTCTTTCCTTTCAGTGTTTCCCCTCTATCATCTATCCTCCACGCGGTAGATGAAAAAATCTTCAAACACAATTAGATTCTCACTTCTATGCCCCTCATTACCTATAAGTTTAAAACACCAAACTTTTAGGAAGATAATTAAATCTTTCTACAATTTCACTCCAACTTCCTTTTTATAAATCTATTCCTTCTTCCTCTTTTTCATGAAATATAAGGGCAAAGTAAGTTTAACTACCAGTTATTACACATTTAACTACCAGCTAGGACCTTCATACCTACCTCTGTGCAGTTTCACAAATGAACTTCATTGTGTGAAATATACTTTCTCCTTTTCCTCCTCTCCCCAGATACTTCAAGCTGAGATAAGGCAATACAGTTTTCATGGAACCTTTCCTTTTAGCAGTAAGTTCTTTAGTCCATCCTTAAATGTCATTTGACTCTGCTTATGTACATGATTCATTCCTTCAATAGCATGTAAAATCCCTGAGGGCAGAGACTGTTTCATTTGTGTCTGAATCCTTAGAGCTTAACGTATGACTTGCACGTACAAGGGACCCAATAAATATTGAACTGAAGTTTGACTCAGAGGACATGTTGGGTCCTGAAGACAGTTCGAATCCTGGCTCAGTTATTTATTTTTGTGATTTTTGGTAAATCATTCCACTTCCCTGAACCTCACTTCCCATTTATTAAAATAAAATGAAATTATCTCTCAGGTCACTTCTGGTTAAAAAAAAAAAAAAAAACAATTATCTCTAGAAATGTGGACTGCTATTATCTAAACGATTACACAATATTTCTTTGAGATATTTACCATTCCCTAAACCCCAAATTTTGAGCTGGATGTCTTCAATCTATCAGTCAGTCAGTCAACTGACTTTATTAAGTCCTTATTACATGTGAATACTTGCGAATACAATTATTGGGAATAAATGGGAATGCAAAGAGAAGTGGAAAAACAGACCCTGTCCTGAAGATGCTTACATATTAAAGGGGGATGTAGACAATACTTTGTGTTTGTGTTCATCCTTCGTTGCTGAAGTAGACCATGCCATCACAGAAATGATGACATGACTTGCACTTGACTTTGTTTTGAGTGAGGAAGGGCTGTGCAGGTCACCAGCCTCACTTCTTCTCCAGAGTCATCGGAATCCAGTGACCAGATATTCATTAGCATGACTGGAGATGACTCAGGATGAGGCAATTGGGGTTAAGTGACTAGCCCAAGGTCACACAGCTAGTGCGTGCCAAGTAGTCTGAGGTGACATTTGAACTCAGGTCCTCCTGACTCCTGCACTGGTGCTCTTTCCACTGCACCACCTAGCTGCTCAGAGACAATACTTAAAAAGAAACTGAAAACAGAATAGGGAGGGAGGGATGTTGAAGAGAAAGTCCTGAGTACAGCCCAGAGAGAAATTAAGAACTCACTAGCCTGAGTCCTTTCCTTAAATGAGGTCCTGGAAGGAGCCAGCAGGTCAATGGAAGGATGAACAATGCTTCCAGGATGTGAATTTAAGCACTGGCAGGAGCTTCCAGATTGAAGAATTGTTTGGACCAAGGTGGAGACAGTTCACAGTTTAGTCCAGTCAGGACTCAGTCTTTAGTTGCCCTTCCCTCACTGATTGAGGGATTCGGGGTAAAGAATAATAAAAGCCCTACTTTCCCTAATACCTGACAAAAATCCTAGAGAGAAGGAGGTCCTATTGTGGGAGAGATGAAGGGATAAAAAAAGTGTCTTGATAAATAAATAGTGAAAAAAAAGAAATAATTGTCCTCTGCCCTGGCTCTGTATATTCAACTTCAGGTTTAGTTACTCCCCAAGAATATCTCGGATGTGTGCGGGATGACTTCCTATGTGTCTTATTTGTCCCCACCTCTATGCCTGTATCCCTGCTAGTCTCCATTTAGATCTGTGCCTGATTCCTGCCAATCACTTTCTTTTGTTATCATTTCAAAACTGACCTGTAAGACAAATGAAGAGCTGGAAAGACAGAGTTTCTGGGTCATTGATAATCAGTTAATTTGCTGGGTCATTGATAATCAGTTAATTTGCTGATGACAAATTCATGGTCAGTGCTTTCAGTAACCAGAGACAAAACCATGAAATCCCTGAATGCTTAAATTCTTTTGGACAATGAGGTTCTCCTGACAGGTGAAAATCAACCCTGATAGGTGAACAATTAATGAAGGGGTTGACATATTAATGAGGTAATAGCCTAGAAGTCTTCAGCTCCTCCTGCTGTAAATGTGACTTGATCATGAGATTCAAGCATTTCCAACAATCTGGACAAAGAAATCTACCTCTACTCATACCACTCTAACTGATTTTCTTCCTTCAGAACTGAGTTCCACTAGACTGTAATGGAGGGGTACACAGGCATGAACTGAATGCCTTAGGCCTCTAATACACTAGATTGTATGCCATAGATCACTCTAAACAGAAGTAAGCTCCCTTAGTTGGGTGGGGTCTACCCAAGATAGTGGAAGATGTATCCCGAGAATTAGGCCAGTCTCATCTATGAACCTTGACTTTCAGACACTGGCTGAAGGATTGACAAGGACTGGTCCCTGAATAAGGAAGCAGAAAGGAATACCATTAATCCAAATTTAATAGTTGGTGATTAATTTAATCTAAAATTAATCATATCTCTTGCATGCTCCACAGAGAGTTTTCTCCAGTTGACCTTACCTCTTCCTGATCATTATCTTATTCCACATGTTCTCCATATGCACTTTGTTGTTGTACATGGTCAAGTACTTCACACATGATTATGTAGGTGCTTCATGCAAATATTTTCATATATATTCATTTCATATTTTTCTCCCCAATAGATTTTAAGGTCCTTAAGGACCTTGACATATTTTGCCTTAAGGACAGAAACTATTTCTGCTATTTCACTTTTGCTTACCCTTGTAGACATGAGTACAAAATTAAATACTTACCAGGTGATCAATTAATGTTTAGGCAAGGAAAAAAAAATTAAAAAGGAAGAACATATAGATGATAATAAAACTACAAAAAAATTAAAGATTAATTAAAACATTTATGCAAAATATTTTTCTTTATCAATGTTTTGTGCTTTACTGGTTCATTTGTTTTAGGTATAAGACAATAGAAATGCTTTTATTTCTCTAAAAGAAATTCCCCCAAATAAATTTTACACTAAAGGAGCTCTCTTTCCACCACTGTGAATGCACTTAATCCTAGAAGTTGACTCTTATTTTCTTTAATTTAAATAATGATCAATTAATAAAATGATAGCAAAGTCATGTGGTTTGTGAAAAAAATGGATTTTTGGAGGAAAAAATATGGAAGAAATGCATAAAATTACAAATAGCATTTTTCTCATTAGAAAAGAAGAAAAAGAGGACTGTAGTTATTAGCTAAACATAATTTTCTTGCTGCACCTTATTGAATTGAAAAATTGAACTATTGTGTTATCTATTTTGCATGCCTCCAACTACATGAATAGGTAACAAAGTACACATGGGAAGAGGAGCCTGCAATTAAAAAATAATTTACATTAATATGTTTTCTTTTTACATTGCCTAAATTCTTTCTATATTTATTTCCCTCTATCCTTTTAGACAGCTATCTCATATAACAAAAATCTCTGTAATTTCTTACCTTATCAAATAAGTCCATTTTTTATTTCAATCATTAAGAAACAATATAAGAATGGAAGGGGGTACAGTTCATAACACAGATTTCTCTGTCTGTCCTCTACTACTTTGATGTCATACAGACTTGTCTCATTTAAGTAAGATTTTCCTCCCATTTCCTAGCACACTGCTCATAGTTAACTCTTAAAACATTATTGTATTGAGAAAGCCATTAAATGAAAAAGCAATATTAAGTAAAAATTATATCATTTTACATTATGACTCTATGTACTTCAAAGGAAATAGAGAAATGATTGTTACTGTTTATGTGTAAAGCATTTGGGAAACATATATACATGTGTATTTATAGAATTTGTAAGTATATGTTTGAATATATAATTTTAAACATGACGCTTATTTTTTGAAGTATATATTGTCAATGCCATCTCTATTGAGATTTTTGTTGTATAAAATCATAAGTTGTAGATGGCTGAAGATAGTACTTTAATGACTGAAAAAGACCTTGTTCATAGAATAGTTTATCATTAAATCATTTAATGTTTTTCAGTAAGGATCAGTAAAGTGAATATTATTAATGTTTGAGGCATAACGAAAGTTGCTATGAGTTAGAGGAAAGAACAAAATTCCATTGCATATATTTGAAATTTAAGCCTGTGACAGGCTAATTAATGCACAGTAGTCAAAAACATGTTGAAAGTTGTAAACCATTCACAAAAATTCCAATCAATTTAGTCAATGATAATGATATGGCAAATAGGGTCAGAAAGATAGTAAAAACAGAAATGACTATCAAATTTTACAAAAAAAAAAAAACTTTATATTTTTTAAATGAATTACAGAAATAATCTCATTTGATCTCCACATTCCAATAGCATTCCCATTCTACAAATGAGGAAATTCAGTCACAGGAAGCTTCACTGATTTCCTCACCTGTGAAGGTCACAGAGATAGTAAATGATAGATGTAGAATTCAAAACCACAACTCCTCACTGATGCCAGTAGATTTTTACCACTGTGCATCAGATACCTTAGAAGTGATCTGCTGGAATCCATAGAGTCTTTACAAAATGACAATTAGAGCTACTAACACAAATAGTACAAGATGCCTTTGGGACTAAAAAGCCCAACACCACCTTAAAGTTATTAATTATATAAAATAAAGTGGTTTGTTATGTTGCCACATATTTTGTTTGTTAAAACATTTGAATTGTCTGCGAAGAATCCAGACACTCTTGTATCCTTAGTTTTCTAAAATATGTTTTATATCAGGTATTGCCAAATGTCTTCTAACATTACAAATTCCATTTGTTCTTCAGTGAATAAAAATATATTCACTCTTTTTTTCTAAAAATTACTAATTTGTATTTAAGATAACTTTTTTGAAATTTAGTTCTTTTCCATTTCTTTTTAAAACAAAAATGCATGAAGTGTATGTATGTACATATATATATAATATATGTAGCATTGTAACTATTATATATAAAACTTTACATATAACTTTACATATAAAACCATAACTGCCATAATATATGTGTATCTGTATACATACACACATATTCATTCTCTCTTTTTGGTTTTTCTTTTTAGAAATTGAATTTCTAAAAGAGCAAATTGGTCATGTTCAGTAAATTCTAACAATAATTTCACTTATTTTTTAGGTACATATATTAAGTAATACTGTAAATTAACTCACATGATGTCACTTGGCTTTTTTTTTTCTTTTCAATTTAAAGGTGAACCACAAAGATTCTCTGCTGCTGAATTAGTATATTAAAAGGACAAAGATGCAGGCAAGGCAAGAGAAGAAACAAATACTACTCCCAAGGCTTGTCTTGTCTCTGACTTTCTTTAAGCACAGTCATCTCTCTAGGAAAATAAAAGTTCAAAATCTTGAAAGCTATAAACTTCAGAGTTATGCATGGTTTTTTGGCAAATAACTCTTACATGGATTATATTTTAGATTTTTGAGGTCAAAATTCTGAAGTATTTAGCTGTTTGCCATAAGCTAGTTTGATGTTTCTCACCGAGAAACACAATCCTGAATCAAGAAGTTGAATCCTGAGAAAAAGAATAAATCTGAGGATACTTAGATAACTGAGAGGAGATAGATCTTAATTCCCAATAGTTCGGCAAATGAGCCTAAATGTTGGGGAGGGAAGAGGTTTCCTAGTCAAGACTCAAAAGGAATAAATAAGTCATGAGACTCCCAGGAGAGGATTTTAGTTGGTGGTAATTAACAATTTCTGAATTTTTTGTAAGAGTAGTAGAATGAAAAAAATCTTGGACTTTAAGATTAAGAAAAAAAGTGATCACTCTTCGAGCAAAATTGTCAGTTAATTAAGCAACAAGACAGTAGAACAGTGTCTAATGGAGCAGAATCTTTCTAAGTAGAATCCTTAGATTACAAAAAGGGCCCCCAGGATGGAATCATTAGAAGACACAGGGGACAGTGCAGCATCAGAGGTATGACTCCTCCCTCCATGCATGTGACCTGGCCACACAATACTCTTCCCATTGGTGTGTATTAACTAGTGTTCTCGTGGTTCATGGGGGAAATGCTTTGTAACCAGTTTTGTTATTGACTAATTTCAAAGAAATGTATTAGTCTCTTCTGGAAAATATATTCATGGGACCTAAGAATTATGGTTTGATGGGATGAGAATCTGTAGCACCTTGAACATATTCTCCAGGTCAGTAGTTTTTATAATGACAGGATATTCTCTGAACTCCAGGGTGTGAAATCAAACAATCAAAGGATAAGAAGATAGGTCATATCCTACACTTGCTGTGATAGCTAATTAAGGATTTCTCTCCAACACAATTGTATCTACTCTTTTACTTAAAAATCTCTACAACTCCCCTCCCTCCCTTTGCTATAGGAGCTTCCAGGCTTCTGCTTCTGAGTGAAACATTGGCTTCTGAGGACTCTTATAACCTAAACTATTCCCTATACACAACAGTAATACCAGGGTTATTGGGAAAATTATACCCCTACCCTCTACCCCTTAGATTATCCTGTTGCTACCAATTGAAGAATGGGCTCTATATTTAGAGGAGATAACTGATGAGTAAGATGCATTGTTTCATCTTTAATTCATTTTCAAATGTATATTTTTGTGTAAGTTTTATAAATATTAGTGCAATAGTGGATGCATATAATTTATATATTAGTAAATACACATATATTGGAGTGTATGCTCTTTAACTAATTGGGACATACCTTCCCTACTTAATGTACTTGAGCAAAAAGTTTGGAGATTACTCCTTAAAAGGACATATTTGAGAGAGGATGTGACTAAATGCTATATTAATGATTCAGTAAATGGTTTTGGCAGAATTGATAGGAAAAGACTGAGTCAAAGCAAGATTAAATTCATGACTTTTTACTCCCATATTAAGGAATATAGCAGTATATTGGTTATTTAGGAAATATAGCAGTATTTTCTGAAATCATACTCATACCATGGAACTAGAAAACATGATATACTGTAATGATGTAACTAAGAATGATTGACAATTTGTATAAACAAAAAAAATGGGAAAGGGATATTTAGGAAACTTTCCCCAAAAACAGCATAAGAGGAAGACTCAAAGATAGAACAAAATATTTTAAGTATTTTTTCTTTTTCTTTTTTTTAATTAATTAATTAATTTTAGTTTTCAACATTCGTTTCAATCACAAGATTTCAAACACAATCACAAGATTTTGAGTTCCAAATTTTCTCCCCATCTCTCTCCTCCCTCCACCCAAGACACCATGCTTTCTGATTACCACTTCCCCCAATCTGTCCTCCCTTCTATCACACCCCTCTCTTTCCTTATCCCCATCTTCTCTCTTTTCTTGAAGGGCAATGTAAGGGAATTGCCAACCCCCAGCCTCTTGGATGGCATTCACTGGTCATGACTCAGGTAAACTGAGGGGTGACTGGTAAGGCATGAACAAGATGGCTCTGGGAGGAAGGGTTCCGCCCCTGTTTTGCTCAAGGCTATTTTCCCAGGCTTTTCAGAGAACAAAGAAGCCAAAAATGTTTTTCTTTCTTGGGGCTACGTGTCCACACTGGGCAGTCCTGGTTTAAGATAAATTACTTCCATGGAAGGGCAAACTAATTGGTGATAGGTTCACTTAGAGCACGGGTGTCAGACCTGCTCATTGCTTGAATAAACGGGGTTCCTATTATCTTGTCTCCCACCTCAGCTATTGCTTACAGCTACACTCCACCAAGGCCTACAGGCCTCTGCTGGTCAGATAAGCCTGTGGGCATGAGAGATCAGGCCCAGACTCCCGGGGTCCCTAACAGGGCAAGATAGATTTCTATATCCTGTTTCCTGTCTCTCTAATTTCCCAGTTGCATGCAAAAACAATTCTCAGCATTCATTCCTAATACTTTGAATTCCCACTTCTATCCCTTCCTTCCTCCCCACTAATCCCTGCTGAGAAAGCAAGCAATTTAATAAAGGCAATACATATGTAGTTATGCAAAAGACTTCCACAATATTCATGTTGTGAAAGACTAACTATATTTCCCTCCATCCTATCCTTCTTGCTATTTATTCTATTCTCTCTGTTGACTTTGTTCCTTCCCAAAAGTTTTTTCCTTCCATTACTCCCTCCTTCCATCCACCCTCCTTTCTATCATCCCCCTACATCCCACTTATTTCTTCTCCCCTCCTTTCACAAAATGAGTGTATATGTTATTACCCCCTTAAACAGATGTCATGAGAGTAAGTTTCATTTTTTCCCTCTCCCCTTCTCCCCCTTCCCCTCCACTGAATAAACTTTTGCTTGCCTCTTTTAGGAGAGATAATTTGCCTCATTCCATTTCTCCCTTTCTCCTCCCAATATATTCCTCTCTCACCCCCTAATTTTATTTTTTTAGGTATCAACCCTTCTTATTCAACTTACTATATGCCTTCTGTCTATATATATATATATATATATATATATATATATATATATATATATATATATATATATATATGTATGTATGTATATAATCCCTCCAACTACCTAAGTACTGAGAAAAGTTTCAAGAGTTACCAATATTGTCTTTCCATGTAGGAATGTAAACAATTCAACTTTAGTAAGTCCCTTATGATTTCTCTTTCCTATTTACCTTTTCATGCTTCTCATGATTCTTGCATTTGAAAGTCAAATTTTCTATTCAGCTCTGGTTTTTTCAAGAATGCTTGAAAATCTTCTATTTCACTGAATGACCATTTTTTCATACAAAGTGTTATACTCAGTTTTGCTGGGAAAGTGATTCTTGGTTTTAATTCTGCTTCCTTTGACTTCTGAAATATCATATTTCAAGTCCTTCCATCTTTTAATGTAGAAGTTGCTAGATCTTCAGTTATGCTGAATGTATTTCCACAAAACTCAATTCTTTCCTGCTGGTTGCTTGCAATATTTTCTCCTTGACCTGGAAGCTCTGAAATTTGGCTACAATATTCCTAGGAGTTTTACTTTTTGGATTTCTTTCAGGAGGGGACCAATGGATTATTTCAGTATTTATGTTCCCTTCTGATTCTAGAATATCAGAGCAGTTTTCCTCTATAATTTCCTGCAGGAGAGCTCAGAAAGGATTTTGAAAATAAAGTTAGGTGAAGGAAAAATTGGGAAGAGAAATGAGAGAGATGCAAGAAAAGCATGAAAAACAGGTCAATACCTTGGTAAAGGAGACCCAAAAAAATGCTGAAGAAAATAACACCTTGAAAAATAGGCTAGCTCAATTGGCAAAAGAGGTTCAAAAAGCCAATGAGGAGAAGAATGCTTTCAAAAGCAGAATTAGCCAAATGGAAAAAGAGGTTCAAAAGCTCACTGAAGAAAATAGTTCTGTCAAAATTAGAATGGAACAGATGAAGGCTAATGACTTTATGAGAAACCAAGAAATCACAAAACAAAACCAAAAGTATGAAAAAATGGAAGATTATGTGAAATATCTCATTGGATAATTTCATGAAGGATGATGGGTAGGCTATTTTTTTGATCATGGCTTTCAGGTAGTCCCATAAGTTTTGAACTGTCTCTCCTGGATCTATTTTCCAGGTCAGTTGTTTTACCAATGAGACATTTCACACTGTCTTCAATTTTTTTTTCATTCTTTTGGTTTTATTTTGTAATTTCTTGACTTCTCATAAAGTCATTAGCTCTCATCTGCTCCATTCTAATGTTTCAAAACTACTTTCTTCAGTGAGCTTTTGAACCTCCTTTTCCACTTGAGTAATTCTGTTTCTTAAAGCATTCTTCTCTTCATTGACTTTTTGTACCTATTTTACCTTTAGGGTTAGTCTATTTTCCAAGGTGTTATTTTATTCATAATTTTTTGGGTCTCCTTTAGCAAAGTATTGACCCGTTTTTCATGCTTTTCTTGCATCGCTCTCATTTCTCTTCCCAGTTTTTCCTCCACCTGTCTAACTTTATTTTCAAAATCCTTTCTGAGCTCTTCCATAGCCTGAGATCATTGCACATTCTTTTTGGACATTTTGGAAGCAGAACCCTTAACTTTTATGTCTTCCTCTGATGGTATGCTTTGCTCTTACTCATCCAAAAAGATGGAAGAAAATATTTGTTCACCAAAAAAGTAACCTTTTGTAGTCTTATTTTTTTTTCCTTTTTTGAACATTTTCTTAGGCTGTTACTTGACTTTTGAGTCCTTTGTCAAGTGGAGGGTATACTCTAGGGACCTGTAAATTCTCAGTTCCTCTAAGGTGGGACAATTAGAGGAGAGATGTTTACTTCTCTCCTGGTCTGTGCTCTGATCTGGGAGAAACCACAAGCTTTTCTGCCAGGATCTGTGAATAGAACTCCTTCTCCAGAACCTCCACCAGATCCACCATGCCAGCTCTCTTCCTCACCCCAGGGTGGCCACTCAGGCCTGAGATCCAAATCAGCTGCTTGATTCCCCCAGTGTCTTAAGAATGAGCACTCCAAAAATCAACACTGTGCTGTAGTGGCTACTATATACGAACACATTATCAAGAGCTTATGTGAAAAATGGTAATGGACAATAAACTTAATATGTCACCAGTGTAATGTGACTACCAAAACAACCTGATAGCAGAGAGCAAACATTTGGTGGTGTTCTCATCAAATCATGTGGACAATATTGAGACTAATTTGGGGAATCATATTACAGAATGGTCATTGATGTATTGCACTGTATCCAGGACAATGAAGGGACTCAAATTCATTACTTGAAAGTTTAACAATAGCAACTCTGGCCTGCATTCTCTCCTTTTCCATGAAGGAAGTCCCTCTCAGCTCTAGATCTATACATATAAACCTATTTCAATTGGGAGGGGGATTGTCCTCCAAAGAAAAGAGTTAAAAACTTTTGTTCTGGCTTTTTTTCTCTTTAGACTCAATTCCAACCACCAGCGAAAATTATTTAAAACTAATATTTTTGTTGCTGTCTAATATCTCTCCAAAAGAAGGAAATAGAAAGGTATTCATTCTATACTCTTGATCAATTATAGGACAGATTTATTTTTTCCACACAAACAAAAAAATCTTAAACATGAAAAAGATTTCACAAATATGAACTTTCAGCGGCAAAACAAAATACCAAAATCATTTTCATACTCTCTCAGGGGATGGAGAATTGAACATCAGAAATAACTTATAAGCTGAATGGGCTTTGTTATTTTTCACTTTGTCTCTGTACTCTCTCCCTCAAGATAAATGTCTTTTGGAAAGGGTTAAGTTTATATTGAATGTAAAAGAGGGCAATTCCTCCATTAACTGAGGATCCAAGATCAGCTGTTCTCTCATACTCAAAAGATTGCCTTACATTTATCTTTGAATTTATATTTGATCACCTATGATCAAGGAAAAAAACAAAAAAGCAAAATGTTTTCTCTGTGATACAGCCTCAGACTCACCTACATACAAGGCATGAGTTACAGGTGCCATGTGTTTAGAATTACCACAAAACCTGAACAGGGAAGTGTTTCATCTTCCTTACAACCCCTACCCACCCACCTCTACCTCTCAGGAAGGTTTGAATAGTACTGACACCATCTATAGATAAGAAAAGAATAGAGAGACAGAGTTTGAAGGTATGAGTTTTTAATCTATTTTGTCATTGGCATTTTTAGCCACTGACAAAAAAAAAAGATTTATTTCCTTTTTCTTTATCTTGAAGTATGAGCTTTTTAAAGTTTATTTACATGTGTTCATAGAATAGCTAAAAGTTTCCAAGGATGTCTTCCCGCATATCCTCTGAGATTATCCCTATTTGGCCCATTCTCACACTTGTTCCATCAGGTTTAGCATTTAAAGTAGGAGTATTAGTTGAAGGTACTAGGGACACTCATTTCTGAAAATAAAAGATTTAGAGAGAATAGGATCAAAGTTTGAAAACATTGAAAAGATCTCATATAGAAGAATTATTAGACAATTTTCTTGACCCTAAAGGCCAGAGAGCCATCCCTAGAGCACAAGAATTAAAGACTACTAACTTTGGATCTCTTTTCAGTTCTTTCTTTGTATATAACAGTGAATTTTAGTTATTATTGCTCTTACCTTTCCTTTATTAACTTGTAAACTCCAAGAGAGCAGAATTATGTTTATTTATCTCCATTTAGCATGGTGCTTTTAATAAAATGTTTCTTGAATTGAACTGAATCAGACAACCTGATAACTATACAGTGAGTCTGAAACAACTGTTTTGGTTAGTGGGGAGGGGAGTTCTCACTTTAAGAAGATATTTCAATTTATGCAAAAATATCAGCTGGCTCCTTAATCTCCTCTGACTCTTTACCCTTCCCTTTTTCCCCCTACACTCTCCTCCCACCTTTGTCCCCTTCCCTTGATCCTTCCTCCTTCCTCCCTTCCCTGGCTTAGATGATACCTTGGTGGAGATAACCAAGGAGGCTGTGGAGCCCACTGAGACACAAATCACAGGGCTGTGCCAGGACATGTTCTCCAAAATCGTTATATACCTGACAGGTGAGTTGACAGCCTGGTACCAGTGAGGACCATAAACTGGAAAATAGGAACAAACTGACATATCTTGAAGTATGTAGAAATGAAAGATATAGCAATCAACGTAAGTAGAAATCTAAATATTTAAACCAGAAATATGCAGCCCTTTAGCCTTATCAGTATCAGATCACTTTTCTTATGGAGCAAGTAGCTCTTGAGGAAGCAGCCTACAACTTGGATGCATATTCAAAGAAATTAGAAACAAGAAGTCAAAAAGGCCATGGGTGAAAGAATTCTTTAGCACTAAGACTTTAAAGAAAGAATGTTACATAAGAACTGAAATAAGTAGGATGAAACTTATCACTGTGCTTCAGTTCCTAAAAAGAAGCAGTGCTGCTGATCCAAGAAGAACCCCAGGCCCCACTTTTGGCTGGATGTGTAATTTTAGCCACTCCTTTCATGTTTTCCTAAACCTGTATCCCCTGGAACTTCACCTTATCGTATACTTCATTGTGTGTCTGGACCAAGGCTCAGAAATCAGAATCAACTCCATCTAAAGCAGACACAGATGGGAGGCTCTTTTTTCCCCACCTCCTTCCTCCTTCTCCCCTAGGTCTCCCCCTCAGACTCTCTGTTCTGAATGTATCCCCCCATGCTCTTCATAATCCCTTCTTGAACTTAAATAAGAAATGCCTATTTATGAGGAAAAAAAATCATCCCATATCTTTAAGAGAAAGTGGGTGGGACTAGTTCTTTCCTCTCTGGATATTCCGTTTTACATGAATTTTACTGCATAGAAGTTGGGTGTGTGTTCATATTTTGTTGCCAACGAAGACCATACCATCAGAGAAATGATGACATGACTTGCATTTGACTTTGTTTTGAGTGAGGGAGGGCTATAGAAGTAGTGAGAGCCAGGGAAAGGTCTACAGTATGACTTATGAAAGTTCCTCCCTATTTCCAAGATGGAATCTGGGATGGCTATGTACCTATCTTTTTGGTCCTTAACATTCCCTTAAGAGTACACATTTTTTTCATCTCATGTGAAAAACAAACACGTTTAATATTCAAACTCCCCTAGGGCTGGAGGCAGAAATAAAACTAACCCAAATTCCAACTAAGGCATAAGTAAAAAGATACTGTGTCCTTTTCTAAGATCAGGGTTACATAGCAGGTAAATCATGGAGTGCATGAAGTGAGAGGCAATGAGCATGTAGTTAGAATTTAGAGAGGCCTGAGTTTGGCTCTTTCCTCTCACATGCATTAACTGTATGATCGTGGAAAAATTACTTAATCTATATGCATCTCAATTGCCATATCTATAAAATGGAGATGATGATACTTATAGTAACTACTTCACAGGCTTACTGAGAAGAACAATTGAAACAGTGCAATATTTCATACATAAAAAGTACGTAATTTTAAGCTATTATTATTTGGAATGAAGAACTACCGTGGAAGGGACAAAATGTATTAGAAAGGGAAAACTCAAGGGATACAAAGCAAATGTGCTTCACATCAAAAATTTGCCAAGAGTTTTCTCATAGCAAAAATGACTTAGTTATTGAAGTTGGATACATTTTGAAATAGTTTTCATCCCAATAACTAGGTCTAATACTCTGTGATTCAATTAACTTTTAAGAGTTTCTCTAACTATCCAGCTTAAAAAACAATAATACAAAGAAATAACCCACAAACATTAAATTTATTAATTTATCTGGGCCTCAGTCCTCTAAATCTGTAGGTTTCAGTTCACTACAACAGATGCCCAGAACTGTCAAGATTTTCTCACCATCTTCAGCAACTGCTCCCATTCAGTCCCAGATAGAAAGAAAATTTCTTATTCTTCCATATTACTTATTGAATGTGTTGTTCATTTAATAGAAAAGTAAGACGGTCAGTTTCCCTCATTTTTCCTTATTATTAATGTGCCCAATACTGTCATATGGAAAAAGCAAATATGACTTGAATTATATACTAGAATTAGATAAAGCAAAGAAATTAATGAATGTGACCTGTATATTTTATTCCAAGGCCAGGTATCAAACCATGCTGCTCAAAATAAACATATTACTCTATTTTCTTCTGGGAAATATAAGATAACAAATAACCTATATTAATTAAAGCTAACATGTTTCTGATGGGTAAATAATTTATACATCCCACCTTACTGATAACATGAAAGGGCTCATTTAACACAGATACAGTAACTTTTTTTATATATATATATTTTATTTTTTTTTAATGTTTTACAATCATTTCCTTAAAGTTAAGATTTTATCCCCCCCACCTTCCCCCAATACCCCCCTCCCTCCCCATGACAGCATACAATTCTGTTTAGGTTCTACATATACTTTCCTATTGAGCACATTTTCACTATATTCATGCTATGTAGTCGAACTAAAATAAATGGAAGAAATCATATAACAAATCAACACATAATACACTGAAGCCCACCCACACACAAACATGATCTGCTATGTTCTGCAAATGACTTCCACATTTCTTTCTCTGAGTGTGGAAGGCATTTTGCCTTAGAAGACCGACATTAGGATTTTTTTTTTTTCTCAGTAAGTTCTTGTGTTATTACAAAGTTCCAAGTCTACCAGAAAAAACTCTCGCACACTGTGGTCGTTGCTGTGCACAAAGTTCTCCTGGTTCTGCTCCTTTCGCTCAGCATCAGATCATATAAGTCCTTCCAGGCCTCCCTGAAGTCTTCTTGTTCATCGTTTCTTATGGCACAATAGTACTCCATTACATTCATATACCATAATTTATTCAGCCATTCCCCAATTGATGGGCATCCCCTTGATTTCCAGTTTTTGGCTACCACAAAGAGCGCTGCTATAAATATTTTTGTACACGTGGGACCCTTTCCCGTTTTTATAATCTCTTGGGGATACAATCCTAGTAGCGATATTTCTGGGTCAAAGGGTATGCACATTTTGGTAGCCCTTTGGGCATAGTTCCAAACCATTCTCCAGAAGGGTTGGATGATCTCACAGCTCCATCAACAATGAATTAGTGTTCCAACTCTCCCACATCCTCTCCAGCATTTATCATTTTCTTGTTCTGTCATGTTTGCCAATCTTACAGGTGTGATGTGGTACCGCAGAGTTGTTTTGATTTGCATCTCTCTAATCAAGAGTGATTTAGAGCACTTTTCATATGATTATAGATATTTTTGATTTCTTCCCCTGAAAATTGCTTGTTCATATCCTTTGACCATTTATCAATTGGGGAATGACTTGGATGGTTATATATTTGAGTCAGTTCTCTATATATTCTAGAAATGAGGCCTTTATCCCCAAGCTTAGCTGTAAAATTTTTTTCCCAATTTACTACATCCCTCCAAATTTTGGTTGCATTGGGTTTGGTTGTGCAAAAACTTTTCAGTATAAAGTAATCAAAATTATCCATCTTGCATTTCATAATGCTTTCTATCGTTTCTTTAGAAAAAAATTCTTCCCCTCTCCATAAATCTGATAAATACACTATACCTTGCTTCTCCAGTTTATTCATGGTATCAATCTTTATACCTAAATCATGCACCCATTTGGACTTTATTCTTGTGTACGGTGTCAGGCATGGGTCTATGCCTAATTTCCGCCACACAGTTAGCCAGTTTCCCCAGCAATTTTTGTTGAACAATGAGTTCCTATCCCAGAAGCTGGGATCTTTGGGTTTATCAAACAGGAGGTTGCTATATTCCTTGCCTTCTGTGTCTTGAGTGCCAAGCCTATTCCATTTGTCTACCCCTCTGTTTCTTAGCCAATACCAAGTGGTTTTTATAATTGCTGCTTTATAATACAATTTGAGGTCTGGTAGCGCTAGGCCACCTTCCCAAGCATTTTTTTTTCTTTAGTCCCTTTGATATTCTGGACCTTTTGTTTTTCCAAATGAATTTTGATATTATTTTATCCAGCTCTAGAAAATAATTATCTGATAGTTTAATTGGTATGGCACTAAATAAGTAGATTAATTTAGGTAGAATTGTCATTTTTATTATATTAACTCGGCCTACCCATGAACAACTGATGTTTTTCCACTTACTTAAATCTGACTTTATTTGTGCAAAACGTGTCTTGTAATTGTGTTCATATAATCCCTGGGTTTGTTTTGGCAAGTAAACTCCTAACTATTTTATAGTGTCTACTCTAGCTTTAAATGGGATTTCTCTTTCTATCTCTTGGTGTTGGACTTTGTTGCTAATATATAGGAATGCAGAAGATTTGTGTGGGTTTATTTTGTAACCTGCAACTTTGTCAAAGTTGTTTATTATTTCAAGTAGCTTTTTACTTGAATCTCTGGGATTCTCTAAATATATCATCATATCATATGCAAAGAGTGATAACTTAGTTTCTTCTTTGGCTATTTTTATTCCTTCAATTTCTTTATCTTGTCTAATTGCTACCACTAACATTTCTAGTACCATATTGAATAATAATGGTGATAATGGGCATCCTTGTTTCACCCCTGTCCTTATTGGAAATGCCTCTAGCTTATCTCCATTGTATATAATGCTTGCTGAAGGTTTTAGGTAGATACTGCTTATTATTTTATGGAAAGTTCCCTTTATTCCTATGTTCTCCAGTGTTTTTAATAGGAATGGGTGTTGTATTTTGTCAAAAAGCTTTTTCTGCATCAATTGAAATAATCATGTGGTTTTTTGTTGGTTTTGTTGTTGATATGATTGATAATGCTAATAGTTTTCCTAATATTGAGCCAGCCCTGCATTCCTGGTATGAAACCTACCTGATCATAATGTATTATTCTCTTAATAAGATGCTGTATTCGTTTTGCTAAAATCTTGTTGAAAATTTTTGCATCTATATTCATTAGAGAAATTGGTCTATAATTTTCTTTTTCTGTTTTATCTCTTCCTGGCTTGGGTATCAAAACCATATTTGTATCATAGAAAGAATTTGGGAGTACACCTTCTTCCCCAATTTTCCCAAATAGTCTATACAGTATTGGAATTAACTGTTCTTTAAAGGTTTGATAGAATTCACTTGTGAATCCATCTGGTCCTGGAGATTTTTTCCTAGGGAGTTCATTGATGGCTTGTTCAATTTCTTTTTCTGAGATGGGGTTGTTTAAGTATTCAATTTCCTCTTCTGTTAATCTGGGCAATTTGTATTTTTTAAAATATTCATTCATCTCATTTAGATTATCGAATTTGTGGGCATAAAGTTGGGCAAAATAATTTCTAATTATTGTTTTAATTTCCTCCTCATTGGAGGTGAGTTCACCCCTTTCATTTTTAATATTAGTAATAAGATTTTCTTCTTTCTTTTTTTTAATCAAATTGACCAGAGGTTTATCAATTTTATTAGTTTTTTCATAAAACCAACTATTGGTTTTATTTATTAATTCAATAGTTTTCTTAATTTCAATTTTATTAATCTCTCCTTTGGTTTTCAGTATTTCTAATTTGGTGTTTTCTTGGGGATTTTCAATTTGTTCTTTTTCTAGCTTTTTCAGCTGCATACCCAAGTCATTGATCTCCTCTTTCTCTATTTTATTTATGTAGGCATTCAAAGATATAAAACTTCCCCCTAAGGACTGCTTTTGCAGTATCCCATAAGATTTGGTAGGCTGTCTCAATATTTTCATTCTCTTGAATGAAGTTGTTGATTGTTTCTATGATTTCTTCTTTAACCCATTCCTTCTTTAGGATTAAATTATTTAGTTTCCAACTGATTTTTGCTTTATCTTTCCATGGCCTTTTATTACATATAATTTTTATTGCATTATGATCTGAGAAGGATGCACTGATTATCTCTGCCTTTCTGCACTGGATTTTGAGATTTTTATGTCCTAGTACATGGTCAATTTTTGTAAATGTTCCATGTACTGCTGAGAAAAAGGTATATTCCTTTCTATTCCCATTCAATTTTCTCCAAAGATCTATCATATCTACCTTATCTAGAGTTTTATTTACCTCCTTAACCTCTTTCTTGTTTATTTTGAGGTTAGATTTATCAAGTTCAGAAAGAGGGAGGTTGAGGTCCCCCACTAGTATAGTTTTGCTGTCAATTTCTTCCTTCAACTCCCTCAATCTCTCCTCTAAGAATCTGGATGCTATACCACTTGGAGCATACATGTTTAGTAATGATATTGCTTCATTGTCTATGGTGCCTTTTAGCAGGATATAGTTTTTCCATCCTTATCCCTTTTGATTAGATCTATTTCTGCTTTTGCTTTGTCTGAGATTAGGAATTGCTACTCCTGCCTTTCTTACATCAGCTGAAAGCACAATATATTCTGCTCCATCCTTTAAAACCTTTATCCTATGTGTATCCCCCCCGTTTCAAATGTGTTTCTTGTAAGCAGCATATTGTTGGATTATGGCTTTTAATCCATTCTGCTGTCTCCCGTTTTATGGGAGAAATTCATTCACATTCACATTCACAGTTATGATTACAATCTGTGTATTTTCCCTCCATCTTCTTTCCCACCATTTGTGCTTTTAGCTCTGCTGTCTCCCTTCCCCTCCTCATTAGTATTCACTTTTTCACCACCTCCTCTTGCCGCCTTCCCCTCTTTCTTTTTAGCCCCCCCTCCCTTTAACTCCCCTTTACTCTTATTGCTTCTTCCCTCCCTTTTGCCTCCCCTCCCCTTTCTTCCCCCTTCCCCTCCCACTGCTTATAGAGCTAGTTAGGATTTTCTACTTAAGTTTATTGTTCCATCCTTTAAAACAAATTCGATGAGAGTACCTCTCACACAATGCTCATCTCCCTCCCCTCTTTCCCTCTACTATGATTTTTGTACTTCTTCTTGTGATGTAATTTGCCATTTTCTGCT
>JAJHZJ010000715.1:57654-218447 GCA_023548195.1 Bettongia penicillata ogilbyi
CCCCCCTCCCTCCCCATGACAGCATACAATTCTGTTTAGGTTCTACATATACTTTCCTATTGAGCACATTTTCACTATATTCATGCTATGTAGTCGAACTAAAATAAATGGAAGAAATCATATAACAAATCAACACATAATACACTGAAGCCCACCCACACACAAACATGATCTGCTATGTTCTGCAAATGACTTCCACATTTCTTTCTCTGAGTGTGGAAGGCATTTTGCCTTAGAAGACCGACATTAGGATTTTTTTTTTCTCAGTAAGTTCTTGTGTTATTACAAAGTTCCAAGTCTACCAGAAAAAACTCTCGCACACTGTGGTCGTTGCTGTGCACAAAGTTCTCCTGGTTCTGCTCCTTTCGCTCAGCATCAGATCATATAAGTCCTTCCAGGCCTCCCTGAAGTCTTCTTGTTCATCGTTTCTTATGGCACAATAGTACTCCATTACATTCATATACCATAATTTATTCAGCCATTCCCCAATTGATGGGCATCCCCTTGATTTCCAGTTTTTGGCTACCACAAAGAGCGCTGCTATAAATATTTTTGTACACGTGGGACCCTTTCCCGTTTTTATAATCTCTTGGGGATACAATCCTAGTAGCGATATTTCTGGGTCAAAGGGTATGCACATTTTGGTAGCCCTTTGGGCATAGTTCCAAACCATTCTCCAGAAGGGTTGGATGATCTCACAGCTCCATCAACAATGAATTAGTGTTCCAACTCTCCCACATCCTCTCCAGCATTTATCATTTTCTTGTTCTGTCATGTTTGCCAATCTTACAGGTGTGATGTGGTACCGCAGAGTTGTTTTGATTTGCATCTCTCTAATCAAGAGTGATTTAGAGCACTTTTCATATGATTATAGATATTTTTGATTTCTTCCCCTGAAAATTGCTTGTTCATATCCTTTGACCATTTATCAATTGGGGAATGACTTGGATGGTTATATATTTGAGTCAGTTCTCTATATATTCTAGAAATGAGGCCTTTATCCCCAAGCTTAGCTGTAAAATTTTTTTCCCAATTTACTACATCCCTCCAAATTTTGGTTGCATTGGGTTTGGTTGTGCAAAAACTTTTCAGTATAAAGTAATCAAAATTATCCATCTTGCATTTCATAATGCTTTCTATCGTTTCTTTAGAAAAAAATTCTTCCCCTCTCCATAAATCTGATAAATACACTATACCTTGCTTCTCCAGTTTATTCATGGTATCAATCTTTATACCTAAATCATGCACCCATTTGGACTTTATTCTTGTGTACGGTGTCAGGCATGGGTCTATGCCTAATTTCCGCCACACAGTTAGCCAGTTTCCCCAGCAATTTTTGTTGAACAATGAGTTCCTATCCCAGAAGCTGGGATCTTTGGGTTTATCAAACAGGAGGTTGCTATATTCCTTGCCTTCTGTGTCTTGAGTGCCAAGCCTATTCCATTTGTCTACCCCTCTGTTTCTTAGCCAATACCAAGTGGTTTTGATAATTGCTGCTTTATAATACAATTTGAGGTCTGGTAGCGCTAGGCCACCTTCCCAAGCATTTTTTTTCTTTAGTCCCTTTGATATTCTGGACCTTTTGTTTTTCCAAATGAATTTTGATATTATTTTATCCAGCTCTAGAAAATAATTATCTGATAGTTTAATTGGTATGGCACTAAATAAGTAGATTAATTTAGGTAGAATTGTCATTTTTATTATATTAACTCGGCCTACCCATGAACAACTGATGTTTTTCCACTTACTTAAATCTGACTTTATTTGTGCAAAACGTGTCTTGTAATTGTGTTCATATAATCCCTGGGTTTGTTTTGGCAAGTAAACTCCTAACTATTTTATAGTGTCTACTCTAGCTTTAAATGGGATTTCTCTTTCTATCTCTTGGTGTTGGACTTTGTTGCTAATATATAGGAATGCAGAAGATTTGTGTGGGTTTATTTTGTAACCTGCAACTTTGTCAAAGTTGTTTATTATTTCAAGTAGCTTTTTACTTGAATCTCTGGGATTCTCTAAATATATCATCATATCATATGCAAAGAGTGATAACTTAGTTTCTTCTTTGGCTATTTTTATTCCTTCAATTTCTTTATCTTGTCTAATTGCTACCACTAACATTTCTAGTACCATATTGAATAATAATGGTGATAATGGGCATCCTTGTTTCACCCCTGTCCTTATTGGAAATGCCTCTAGCTTATCTCCATTGTATATAATGCTTGCTGAAGGTTTTAGGTAGATACTGCTTATTATTTTATGGAAAGTTCCCTTTATTCCTATGTTCTCCAGTGTTTTTAATAGGAATGGGGTGTTGTATTTTGTCAAAAGCTTTTTCTGCATCAATTGAAATAATCATGTGGTTTTTGTTGGTTTTGTTGTTGATATGATTGATAATGCTAATAGTTTTTCCTAATATTGAGCCAGCCCTGCATTCCTGGTATGAAACCTACCTGATCATAATGTATTATTCTCTTAATAAGATGCTGTATTCGTTTTGCTAAAATCTTGTTGAAAATTTTTGCATCTATATTCATTAGAGAAATTGGTCTATAATTTTCTTTTTCTGTTTTATCTCTTCCTGGCTTGGGTATCAAAACCATATTTGTATCATAGAAAGAATTTGGGAGTACACCTTCTTCCCCAATTTTCCCAAATAGTCTATACAGTATTGGAATTAACTGTTCTTTAAAGGTTTGATAGAATTCACTTGTGAATCCATCTGGTCCTGGAGATTTTTTCCTAGGGAGTTCATTGATGGCTTGTTCAATTTCTTTTTCTGAGATGGGGTTGTTTAAGTATTCAATTTCCTCTTCTGTTAATCTGGGCAATTTGTATTTTTTAAAATATTCATTCATCTCATTTAGATTATCGAATTTGTGGGCATAAAGTTGGGCAAAATAATTTCTAATTATTGTTTTAATTTCCTCCTCATTGGAGGTGAGTTCACCCCTTTCATTTTTAATATTAGTAATAAGATTTTCTTCTTTCTTTTTTTTAATCAAATTGACCAGAGGTTTATCAATTTTATTAGTTTTTTCATAAAACCAACTATTGGTTTTATTTATTAATTCAATAGTTTTCTTCATTTCAATTTTATTAATCTCTCCTTTGGTTTTCAGTATTTCTAATTTGGTGTTTTCTTGGGGATTTTCAATTTGTTCTTTTTCTAGCTTTTTCAGCTGCATACCCAAGTCATTGATCTCCTCTTTCTCTATTTTATTTATGTAGGCATTCAAAGATATAAAACTTCCCCTAAGAACTGCTTTTGCAGTATCCCGTAAGATTTGGTAAGTTGTCTCATTATTGTCATTCTCTTGAATGAAGTTGTTGATTGTTTCTATGATTTCTTCTTTAACCCATTCCTTCTTTAGGATTAAATTATTTAGTTTCCAACTGATTTTTGCTTTATCTTTCCATGGCCTTTTATTACATATAATTTTTATTGCATTATGATCTGAGAAGGATGCACTGATTATCTCTGCCTTTCTGCACTGGATTTTGAGATTTTTATGTCCTAGTACATGGTCAATTTTTGTAAATGTTCCATGTACTGCTGAGAAAAAGGTATATTCCTTTCTATTCCCATTCAATTTTCTCCAAAGATCTATCATATCTACCTTATCTAGAGTTTTATTTACCTCCTTAACCTCTTTCTTGTTTATTTTGAGGTTAGATTTATCAAGTTCAGAAAGAGGGAGGTTGAGGTCCCCCACTAGTATAGTTTTGCTGTCAATTTCTTCCTTCAACTCCCTCAATCTCTCCTCTAAGAATCTGGATGCTATACCACTTGGAGCATACATGTTTAGTAATGATATTGCTTCATTGTCTATGGTGCCTTTTAGCAGGATATAGTTTCCATCCTTATCCCTTTTGATTAGATCTATTTCTGCTTTTGCTTTGTCTGAGATTAGGATTGCTACTCCTGCCTTTCTTACATCAGCTGAAGCACAATATATTCTGCTCCATCCTTTAACCTTTATCCTATGTGTATCCCCCCGTTTCAAATGTGTTTCTTGTAAGCAGCATATTGTTGGATTATGGCTTTTAATCCATTCTGCTGTCTCCGTTTTATGGGAGAATTCATTCACATTCACATTCACAGTTATGATTACAATCTGTGTATTTCCCTCCATCTTCTTTCCCACCATTTGTGCTTTTAGCTCTGCTGTCTCCCTTCCCCTCCTCATTAGTATTCACTTTTCACCACCTCCTCTTGCCGCCTTCCCCTCTTTCTTTTAGCCCAGCTCCCTTTAACACCCCTTTACTCTTATTGCTTCTTCCCTCCCTTTTGCCTCCCTCCCCTTTCTTCCCCCTTCCCCTCCCACTGCTTATAGAGCTAGTTAGGATTTTCTACTTAAGTTTATTGTTCCATCCTTTAAACAAATTCGATGAGAGTACCTCTCACACAATGCTCATCTCCCTCCCCTCTTTCCCTCTACTATGATTTTGTACTTCTTCTTGTGATGTAATTTGCCATTTTCTGCTTCCTCCTTTTCACACCTCCTATTACACTCCCTTCTCATACTTAAATCACATTTTTTATCATGATATCATTTACTTTATACCCGTTCCCCCATGCTTATCCCTTTTATATTTCTTAATAGACGCACAGTTCTCAAGATAGACAGATATCATCTTCCCTTATAGGGAGGTGAACAACTTGGCCTCATTGAGTAGCAAGTTGTTTCCCCCCCCCACTGTTTACCTTTTTATGATTCTCTTGAGACCTGCATTTGAAGATCGAATTGTCTATTAAGTTCTGGCGTTTTGGTCAGGAAACTCTGGAAATCCCTTACTTCGTTGAATGACTTTCTCCTTGCCTGAAATGTTATGCTGAACTTTGCTGGGTAGTTGATCCTTGGTTGCAGTCCCAGCTCCTTTGCCTTACGGAATATTGGGTTCCAATTCTTTCGATCTTTTAATGTAGAAGCTGCAAGGTCCTGTGTAATCCTGATTGTATCTCCTTGATATTTAAATTGTTTCTTTCTGGCTGCTTGTAATATTTTCTCCTTCACTTGATAGCTCTGGAATTTGGCAACTATATTTCTTGGTGTTTTGAGTTTGGGGTCCCTTTCAGGAGGGGAACGGTGGATTCTTTCGATGACTATTTTGCCCTCTGAATCTAGTACTTCTGGGCAGTTTTCCTTGATGATTTCCTGGAAGATATTGTCCAGGCTCTTTTCTCCATCCTGGGTTTCTGGCAGGCCAGTAATTCTTAAGTTTTCTCTTCTGGATCTATTTTCCAGGTCAGTTGTTTTTCCAATTAGATATTTTACATTTTCTTCTATCTTTTCATTCTTTAGATTTTGTTTGACTGATTCTTGCTGTCTCATTGAGTCGTTAGTTTCTACTTGCCCAATTCTAATCTTCATCACATTGTTTTCTTCTGTTAACTTTTGTATCTCTTTTTCCATCTGCCCAATTTTTCCTTTTAAGAAGCTATTTTCTCCTGTTAATTTTTGTACTTCCTTTTCCATTTGGCCTTTCAGGAATTTATTTTCTCCAGTTAATTTTTGAACTTCTTTTTCCATTTGTTCAATTTTCCTTTTCAGGGAGATGTTCTCATCAGTGAATTCTTTCTTAATAATTTTAAAATCATTGGCCAGTTTATCTTCTATTTCCTTCTTCAGCTGTTCCAGGAGAGCTGCTTGTACTTGCGAGTAGTTCATAGTCCCTTCTGAAGTTTCAGATGGAAGTACAATCTCAGCTGTGACCTCTTTGGGGCTTGTGTTTTGGTCCTTATCCCCATAGAAAGATTCTATGGTTCTTTTGGCCCTCTTCTTTTTGCTATTCATGATTTTGATTGAGTGTTGTGGCTTCTGGTTCTTTCAGTCAGAAGCTAGAGAACTTTTTGCTGAGCTGATGTGTAAAAAAGCTAAAAGCAGGTTTTTGTTTGGTGTTTCCCTGATCAGCCCTGGGTTTAGCTTGTTAAGTGTGGGAAAGAAGTGGTCTGGTCCCAGGAGATCTCCTCAGCTGAATTGAGGCAAAGGCAAGCTCAGGAGCTGGTAATCCCAACTGCCCTATTGTCTTTCTGATTCCCCTGGACAGCTGAGGCATGCCTAGATGCTAATGCGTGTTCCCAACCCTCCTGGGTCTCCTCTCCTGGCGGTGAGGCTTGCCTGGGTCCTAGTGCAAATTTTCTCTGCCCTGGGTCCTCTGTCCTTCAGGTTTGCCTCTGCCACCGTATGAGGAATCCCCCTTAGCTATTTTCCTCGTCTCAGGTGTTATGAGACTATTGGTCTCCTTCTTCTAATTCTACTGATCTGGGATTTTTCTGGGGAGATATTTTATGGTTCTTTCACGGTCATCAAGGGGGAAGGAGAGAGCATTAGCTGATTACACCGCCATCCTGGCTCCCGGAAGTTCAAGTAGGTGACTTACCGGAGTTTGATCTTTGGGCTGAAGGTCTCAGGAGCTGCTGCGCTGATATCGGGCTCTCCGAGGCTCTCACTGACCGTTTGGCTTGTCTCCCGCCCCGAGTGCCGCTCCTCTGGTTCCGCCCGCCACTCAGGTTTCTCGGATCTCCTCCGCTCCGCTGCACTGGCCGTGCTGCGCTGGCCACGTTGCGCTGTGCGCTGTGGGCTCACCCCCGCGGATCAGATCCTTCCCGGGGACCTTCCAGTCCCACCTGAGCTCCGAATTCGTCACCGTCTGTCTCCCACTCAATTCCGCACCTCCAAAATTTGGTCAGATTCTCCTTTCAGAGGTACCTGGAGGAGTTTGTCCGAGAGCTCAGGTGAGTCGCTGCTCTCACTCCTCCATCTTGGCAGATACAGTAACTTCTAAATAAAAATTATTGTGGCTTAATAGAGTTTTGTTTTCTTGTTGTCATTATTTTTTGTTTTGTTTTGGTTTTTTTTTTTAGTTAAATGGGAGTTATTTCTTCAGGTTCTTTTTCATAAGTCATTGAATTTCATATTATTTTGCAGAACCAGGGCAGGAAAGGATGACCTTAAATTAATCATTTTGTTCACTTGTTCAGATGAAGATTTATAAAATATTCTTAGATGATTTCCTTTTCCTTAATCATTGCTGATGTAGACTGAAATTTCAAAGAGAAAAGGAAGAGGAAAGTGTCATTTCTTTTCTTAAAAGCATATTTTACCTTTGAAATCATAACTTTTGTGCACACCAAAGGCGAAAAAATTGGACAAGCTGCCCATAATAATTAATTTCTCTTATGAAACATCAAAGATTAATATAAGGCACACATGTTATTAAAATCTAACATTCTACATCAATTCTGTTGTTTTATATAAAGCTATTTGACATCACACATTTTTGTCAATTTGAGGCTACTGACAGGATTAAGAATGCATGGGAGCCATGAAGTCCAAGACTGTGAGACATACCAACTGCACAATAAGGTTATTAGCAAATACTGAGCTAATCCTAGCTTTACAATTAATTCCCATTAGCTCATTTAGGCTACTTCCCATTGTGTACTTATAGCATGAATACAGGGCTTCCTTTTGGATAGAAAGCTGGTTCTATAGCTAGGAAGTTTTGGGTACAATTTCTGCCTGGTATATAGTAGTTATGTGGTCATATATCTATGTTCAAAAAGATCAATCTATCAATTTCCAAGCTCTATAAGACTCTATGTTACAGATAACCTGCTGAGCTGTGATTTTATCTGGTGGTTTTGTCTTGGTATGTGTATTCTAATAATTATCTTCAATTTAAAGTCTCAGAGAGTTGCCCAGCTACCCGAGAGGTCAAGCAGCTTGTATGTGGTCACACTACCAGAATGTGAAGCACAAGGTGGATACCTAAATACTTTGTACTAGATTAGAACCAGTTGCAGAAACAACGTAGTTCAACCTTTCCCTGCTACCTGGTACAAGGTAAGTTTTTAGGTACTTGGCATACAAGACAAGATTAAAATATATAATGTTTTTATCTGGAAGGAACCTTATATTTTACTGGCAGGGGTGAGAGCAACTGAAAGTAGTGGTGTCAGTCATATAATCACAAGTACAAATAAGGATGGTGATTTGAGGAAGGGATCAATCCCAAACAACTAGAGAAAAAACAAAACCAAAAACTTTCCTCAATAGTATCTGTACAACTGACTTGTTCTCAATGTAAAAGCAAGTTAGGATATTCAGAGAGGCAGGTGTGAATAGATAGAGTATGGTAAAAATGAGGGACAAACTGGAGAAATATAATGCTGAGGTCAGAAAACAGGAAGCAGAGCATTTTGACAGAGTTGGCTAAGTGCATTACTTCTACAAAGGCAGATTGGAGTTATATTGTGAATGACTTTGACTATCAAGCTAAGTCCTATGTATTCTGTCTTAGAATCAATAAGGAATCACCAAAGGTTCTTGAACAAAGAATCAAGGTTTTCTGATTTGTGTTTAGAAAGTTTATTTTGGCAACTGTGGAGAATGGATTGCAAATGGAAGAGTATGGGAGGAGAACAGTTGGGTAGCTGTTACAATAGTATAAGAAAATGGTATTGAGAGATTGAATCTAAGTTTGGAGAGAAGAAAACCAAGACATAATATATAGGTAGAATCAATAAGATTTGGTACTTCACTGACTATAAGGAAGGAGGGAAAAGTAGTAATCTTACCTTGCTAATGTGAATGATTAGAAGGCAGATCGTACCTATATCAGAAATAGCATTCTGTGGTATGTGTTTGTGTTTCTTTATATCTAACCCTGGGCATAATGCATAGAGTGCAAGACCTGAAGTCAGAAACAATTGAATAAAATTCTTACCTCAGACTTCTTGGGGAAGTTACTTAACCCAGTTGACCTCAGTTTCCTCTTCTGTAAAATCAACTGGAGAAGGAAATGGTAATTCATTCCAATATCTCTGTCAAGAAAGCCCCAAAATGGGTCACAGTTATACACAACTGAAACAACTGAACATACATACATCTAACCCTACTACTCCAATGTGGTCTGTACATAGTAGACACATTTTTCTAAAAAGAAGTTAATAAATCTAATCTTAAAATAAACAAGAAAGAAGTTAAGGAGATGAATAAAACTCTGGATGAGGTAGATATGACAGATATCTGGAGAAAATTGAATGGGGATTGAAAGGAATATACCTTGTTCTCAGCAGTACATGACACATGCAAAATTTGACCATTTACTAGAGCATAAAAAATCTCACAATCCAGTACAGAAAGGCAGAGATAATCAATGTAATCTTCTCAGGCCATAATGCAATAAAAATTATATATAATAAAAGGCCATGGAAAGATACATCAAAACTTAATTGGAAGCAGGTAATGCAGTTGTAACAATGAGTGGGTTAAAGAGCAAATCATAGAAACAATCAACAACTTCATTCAAGAGAATGACAATAATGAGAAAACCTATCAAATCTTATGGAACACTGGAAAAGCAGTTCTTAGGGGAAGATTTATATTTTTTGGTTCCCATATGAATAAAATACAGAAAGAGGAGATCAATAAATTGGGCATTTAGCTGAAAAAAACTCAAAAAAGAACAAATTGAAAATCCCCAAGTAAATGCCAAATTAGAAATACTGAAAACCAAAGGAGAGATTAATAAAATTGAAATTAAGAAAACTATTCAACAAATAAATAAAACTAAAGTTTGGTTTTATGAAAAAAAAAACAATAAAATTAAGGAATCTTTGGTCAATTTGTTTAAAAAAAAAGAAAGAAGAAAGCCAAATTACCAATATCAAAAATGAAAAGGGTTAACTCACCTCCATTGGAAAAGAAATTAAAGCAATAGTTAGAAATTACTTTGCCCAATTTTATGTCCATAAATTCAACAACCTAAATGAGGATGATGATATTTAAAAAATACAAATTGCCCAGGTTAACAGAAGAGGAAGTTGAATACTTAAATAACCCCATCTCAGAAAAATAAATTGAACATGCCATCAAAGAGCTCCCTAGGAAATAATCCTCAGGATCAGATGGATTTACAAGGGAATTCTATCAAATAGTTAAAGAATAGTTAATTCCAATGCTATATAGACTATTTGGGAAAATTTGGGAAGGAGTCCTCTCAAATTCTTTTTATGATACAAATAGTGTTTTGATTCCTAAACCAGGAAGAGCCAAAACAGAGAAAGAAAATTGTAGACCAACTTCTCTAATGAATATAGATGCAAAAATTTTAAATAAGAATTTAGCAAAAAGAATACAGCAACTAATCACAAGAATAATACATTATGATCAGGTAGGATTGATACCATCAATGCAGGGATGGTTCAGTATTAGGAAAACTATTAACATTATTGATCATATCAACAACAAAACTATCTCAAAAGATTATCTCAAAAGATGCAGAAAAAGCTTTTGACAAAATGCAACTCCCATTCCTTTTGAAAACACTAAAAACCATAGGAATAAATGGAACTTTCCATAAAATAATAAGCAGTATCTATCTAAACCTTCAGCAAGCATTATATGCTATGGTGATAAACTAGATGCATTTCCAATAAGGTCTGGGGTGAAACAAGGATGACCATTATCTCCACTATTTTTCAGTGTGGTACTAGAAATATTAGCTGTAGCAATAAGAGAAGAAAAAGAAATTGAAGGAATTAGAATAGCAAAGAAGAAACTAAGTTATTACTCTTTGCAGATGATACAATGATAAACTTAGAGAATCCCAGAGAATCAAGTAAAAAACTACTTGAAATAATAAAGAACTTTGGCAAAGTTGCAGGTTACTAAATAAACCCACACAAATCTGTATTTTTATATATTACTAACAAAGCCAAACAGCAAGAGATAGAATGATAATTCCCATTTAAAGGTATGGTACTCTTTGTGGTGGCCAAAACCTGGAAATCAAGGGGATTCCCATCAATTGGAGAATAGTTGAATAAATTGTGGTATATGAATGTAATGGAATACTATTGTGCTGTAAGAAATGATGAATAGGATGACTTCAGAGAGGCCTGGAAAGATTTTATGAACTGACTGAGCCAAAGGAGCCAGTCCATGAGAACTTTATTCACAGCAACAACCAATGTGCAAGAACTTTTTCTGGTAGTTTTAGAACTTCATTGCAATGCAAGGACTTAAAATATTCCCAATGATCTCTTAAGCAAAATACCTTCCACATTCAGAGAAAGAACTATGAAATTCGACCTAGAATATAGCAAATCATTTTCTTTTGTATTACTTTTTGGTTTGTTTATGATATCTCCCATTAATTTTAATTCTTCTATGCAACACGACTAAGGTGAAAATGTATTTAATAGGAATGTATGTGTAGAACCTATATAAAATTATATGCTGACTCATGGAGGAAGGTGGGAAAGGAGCAAGGAAGGAGAGGGAGGGGGAACTATGTAAGCCAAACCTAAACCTGTGTTACAGGTAATAGCTTTGGATTTGAGAAGACTGGAAAACACCCCTCTTCACCTCTTTTATACAGGCTCCACAGAAACCAGTGCACATGGATGAAAAATTATTTAACATGACTGGAGAATGAGTGTTTTACAGAATAAAATGTTCTCTTTATTAACCAATTATCTCACATGTAATGTACATTATATACATATACATACATATTACACACACACATATCCTTCAGTACAAAAAATGAATGGTAAAACATCTCTGGGAAGGCTTTGAAGACTAACTGGATATACAGTTAGAAGACTCCATAGGGCCATTGTTAGGAAGATTAATTACCCCTGTTTATATGTTTTGGTTCTCTTTGAGAACAAAAAATAACAACCAATTATCCCTATAGTACAGAGGTTAAGATATATAATACCTGAAATTTAGCCTCCACTCTAAAATAAACTAGCTGGGAGACCTCAGGGAAGGCATTATTTTTCTCCTCTGCTCACTCTAGGTCTCAATTTTCATGCTGTTAAAATGAAGATATGTGATTGGATAATGTCTGAGTTTTCTTTCAATTCTAAAATTCTAACTATAGAAGTCTTTGAGAAATACTGATTAAAAAGAATTATGATTAATAGAATTAAAATAAAATATAGTATTTATCTTATCATCTCTGAATTTTTAATTACCATATGATAGATGAAGCTGCCATAATTACTTATGTTGCCTCTCCCAATTTAATGCCTATGCACAAGCTGTCCCTTGTACTTGGAATGTACACTTTCTTCAGTTCTGCTAAAGGAGGGGGAGGTTGGGGTTGAGGGTTGTGGAAGTGGAGGGGCACTTGGAACCTTGAGGTCATATATAATGTTGAGGCCCTATTCCTGTGACCCTGATGGAATTTCTAGTTTTCTTCAAGGATCAACTCAAGTGCTGTTTCCTACTCAGTACTTATCTTGAACCTTACCAGCCCACTCAAATAATTGTCTCTATTCAAGTTGTTTTATTGCCAATGCAATGTAAGAATCTTGATATCAGAGACAGTTAAAAAATGCCCTTGCCACCTATATCAAGGTCCAGCACAGAATAATTACTTTATAAATTCTTGTTGAAGAAATAAGTAAATTCAAATGAACATAGAGCAAGAGTTAGGACCAGTGTTTAGGTGTTGTATGTGAATGAGCTGGCTTTCATATGGCTCTCTTTTTCTTGCTATGTACCTATTCTGAACAAAATCCCTATCTTAGCAACTATGGTACAGTGGGAAAAACATAGATGAATGTGGAGCCAAAGAACTGGAGTTTGAATACTGGTTCTTACAAGTCAAATCTTCCCTAGTGTTCTCTCTCTCTCTCTCTCTCTCTCTCTCTCTCTCTCTCTCTCTCCTCTCTCTCTCTCTCTCTCTCTCTCTCTCTCTTTCTCTCTCTCTCTCATCCCTTGATCCAATTACAGAAACTGAAAAGGGACAATACAAGACGTACAACGGAGATAAATGCTTTAGCTAACCCCACTCTCACCCACTCTCCAAATACCATGCTGACAGTAAATCATAGAATTCTGGAGTGGAAAGGAATATTAGAAACATCAAGAGCAAGATGTAACAATTGCATATGCATCTATGTATATATGAGTGTGTGTATTTATATATCCATATGTGTGTATATATCCATATGTGCATATATACACATGTATATATGTATGTGCGTATATATAATTATGTATCTCAGTAACAGTTTTAATGTAAAAAAAAAGGGAGGGGAGATCCAAGCTACTAGATAGTCTAATTCCAATGATATATTCTTATGTCCCTTATCTTCTACATTTAACCAAAATGTGCTTTATCAAAAGCCATAAATCAAAGTTTTGAATCTTAAACAATTTCATAGAAATTATGAGTGGCCAGCAAGTTTTTGAGAGATTGAAACATTTTATGCACTGACAAATGGAGGACCAATTTTCACATTTACTTAAGCATGACTTTTGCTTTCGAGCTGTCAAACTTCCAGCCACAAGGAAATGAAAGGGTGAATAAAAGTTCTTTAATAACTGCATTTATTGCCATCAATTTGCAGAAATGCTTTTTGAAATTTTGTTCTTCAAAAATACACATTCTAAGAGAAGAATAACATCTAAGATCTGAACTTACTTTAAAATTTGGTATACTCTTTCAAAACCCTTTCAGCTTATTTAATTAAAATTTAAATATAATAACATTTTAGAGAAAATGTTTTCCCAAAGTCATAATTATTTTATTAGCTGAAATATTTTCTTAATGTTTATTTACACATATTTACATATACAATCTTCAATAAAATTTTTACAATTATAATGATCACAATTTTTTTTTTCTTGAGGCAATCTGTTTCAAGTGACTTTCTAAGGGTCATAGAGCTTTTGAGTATCTGAGGCCAGATTTGAATTCTGGTCCTTCTGACTCTATCCGCTGTGATTAAAACTTGTAATGTAATTGTGTCTATAGATTTTTTTTTTAACCTGGAACTGTGATTTCATTAGCAAAGGGATTCTCAGCAAGAAATCTCCTATAAATGCACATTGGCAACTGCATTGCAAAAAGACAATGTTTAGAGTGCTCTAAAACTTACTGTCCATGTCTAAATTATATGAAAAATTTAAAAAGTAAGATTCTAGTTTGTCTTTTGACCAAGTAGCCTTTTGGTGTACGTAAGATGTAAGGGTTATAAAGGGACATTTAGTTGTTTTTTTTTCTTTTCCTAACACTAAATTTTTTGAGATATATTAATAAATATACTATACTTTGCTAATTGGGGAATGGATTATTTTCTTTTAAATTTGAATTAGTTCTTCATATGTCTTAGAAATGAGACGTTTGTCATTGAAATCTACAACAAATATATTTTCCCACACTGAACTATTTCTCTTTTAATCTCAGCTGTTTCAGATTTTTTTGTTGGGAAAATCTTTTAAGTTTTTCCTAATCAAGCTGTCCATTTCATATTTTGTTATCTTCTCTTATTTGGTTAGCTATCACTCTACCCATAGAAATAAAAGTTAAAATCATTCTCTTCTAATCTATTTGATTTTACTTTTTATGTATAGATTACTTATCCAGTTGATGTTTATTTTGGCTTGTTAAGGGGTCTAAATCTAATTTCAGCTCTTCTGTTTTCCCATTTTCCAAAATTATATCTAAGTAAATATCAAATCCTTTGATGAAAAATGTTATTAACCCCTCAGGAGAGAGAGAGAACTGATGAATTCTGAATATAGAATTATGATTTCATCCTATTCTATTTTTTACACTGTTCTTTTCTTCAGTATTTCTTGTTCCTCAATCACTAATTTTTTTGTTACAATTTCCTTTCACCATTCTCATTTCTTTTCCCAATTTTTCCTCTACCTTTCTTTTGTGATTTTTAAAATCCTTTTTGAGATCTTCTGGGTCTGAGACCAATTTAGATGTTTTTTGAGACTTTGCATGTAGCTATTTTGATTTCATTATCTTCTTCTAAATTTGTGTTTTGATCTTCCCTGGCATTATAGTAACTTTCTATAAGCAGGTTCTATGTTTTTACTTTTACCTGCATATTAAAGTTGAGGTATTCTCCCTGGGGAGAGGACGCAGTGTCTTCTCAAGCCTCAAGTTTTTCATGTTGCTGGTATATCAGTGGGATATATTACATACATAGCACATAATATAGTAAATGACCATGTTAATCTAGTATTTGATAAGCTTAAATATTGATCTTTTGGGGTAAGAACTCACAATTAGACAAAAATTGCTGGGAAACTAGAAAACAGTTTGACAGAAACTAGATATAGACCAACGTTCGTACTATATACCTGAATAATTTCAAAATGGATACATCCTTTAGACATAAAAAATGATATAATAAGTAAATTAGGGGAGCATGAAATAATGTACCTGTCAGGTCTATGTATAAGGGTATGAGCTGCATATGCAGGTATAACACTAAACATGTTAGGAAATACCGTAAGAAATTAAGCTGATAACTTTGATTACATGAAAGTAAAAAAGCAAAACCAATGTGGCCAAAGTTAAAAGTAAAATCGGAGCATGGGTAATAATTGCAAGAAGTTTCTTTGACAAAGACCTCATTTTAAAACATATAGGGAAAGGCTGAGCAAGTTGTGGTATATGATTCTAATGGGATACTAATGTACTGTAAGAAATGGTGACCAGGGTAGTTTTAGAAAAACCTGAGAGACTTATATGAACTCATGCAAAATGAGGTCAACATAACTGGGAAAACATTTTACACAATAACAGGAATATTGCAAGGATACTCAACTGTGAATGGCAGCTACTCTGATAAAGACAATGATCAAAAATATTTCCCAAGGAATCATGATGAAAAATGTTATTACCTTCAGAAAAAGAACTGATAAACTCTGAAGGTAGGTTGGGCATATGTAGTTTACTTTTTTTCTCTTTGTTTTCTTTTAAAATATGGCTAATATGTGACTATATTTTACATGGTTTTCTATGTATAATCAATATGAAATTATTTACCTTCTCATGGAGAAGAGAGGGCAAGTAGATAAAGACAATTTAGAACTGAAAATCATAAAATACGAATGTTAAAAATGTTCATACATCATTGGGAAATATTAAGTGAATAAATAAATACGCATTATAATTTTTTAAATGTGAGATTTACCCTGAAGACATAACTTTATGTATACAGTAAGTGAGATAGGTTATATTTCTTCCTTAATTATAAGCTTATTCATTGAAAAATTAAAAACCCTCAAATATCCTTTATTTCTCACCTAGTTTATTCCTTCTTGCCTGTATCATGTTACCAGAAATCTCATCATCTTTCAAGATTGCTAAAACTTTCATCAGTACTCAATAACCCTAGATTTCCTCCCTCATATTGGAGTGAGTGATGAGTGAAGAATGTACTCCCAGACCCTCTATTTAAGTGGAATGCCTAGGCCAGCTGTCTTTTCATTTCCTGTCCTGTTGTACTTCTCTGGAATTCCTCATGATTTACTGGTACCTCCCCTCATCCCCACTTATGCCCTTTCATCCCTGCTTTTTTAGCTTCTTTTTATGTGTAATCTTCTCTCATTTGATTATAAACTACTTGAGGGAAGGAGTTATCTTTTGTCTTTTTTTTGTATCTGTAGCAACAGTACCTGCATAATGCCTGCATAGTATGCACTTAATAAATGTTTACTGACTTACTGACTAAATGTACCAATCTCTTTATAGTAACTTTTTTGTGGTAACAAATAATTCAGAACTAAGAGGTATTGATCATTTGCAGAAAGGCTGACCAATTGTGTGTGAATATAACAAAAAGATTATTATGTAGTAAATGAAGAAAAAGGGTTTAATTCGTTCTTCTCAGTAGGTGGGGGTGGTAAAGGAATAAAAAATGCATCACAATTGAAAATATGTCAAAATAAGTATTCACTATATGTTCACAATGTGCCAAGTACTGTACTAAGTCTAGTAATATTTATTAAAAAGGGACAAAAACATGGTGTACTTTATTTCTAACTGGGAATCTTCTACCATTATATTCTACACCATGGTCTAGAAATTAAAATTTCCATATCAAACATAATTTTACTGTCCAGTATATTTATCATTTAAATTAATTTTTCCATTCTACATCTCTTTCCTTCAAGATATCTTAGCAAGGAAAATACTACTTGTGCCCCTGTCTTCAGGTTCTTGTCCAATCCTTCATAATTGTTGAAAATATGTATGTATATATGTATGTATGTGTATATATATATATATATAATATATATTTAAGTTTCTTCCTACAGAGATATGTCTTCTCATGTGAATAATCAAAAGTAGGGAGGTGGCATCGAGTTCATTGTTTCCCTCGATCTGCTTACTTTAGTTTTCATTATTTCATACACCTTCTAGTCTTTTGCTGCTTTCAATATTTAAGACTCAAAGCTCTGTACCTGGGTTTTCTCATAGCACAATTATGGTCTCGAGAGCCAGTTCAAATTCAAGTTCATTTTACATATATTTTTTATGGTACCTTGCCAGTAGCAGAGTCCTCCAAATGTTTCTTGCTCTTAGTTGATCAGGTATGGAACAATGAGTAGCAAAGAACCCTGTACAAAGAAAGTTTGCTATCATTCCACCTTGATCTCTGTCTAAACTTGAGATTTTTAATCTATTGTATACATCTCCTGCTGCTGTCCTTGTATCCATACACTTGCCCTCTCATTCTTTACTAGTATATGAAGGCCAAGAAGTTATAGGTACTAGAGGAGAAGAGGATAAAAAGTGGGATGGAGGAAGAAGAAATATGGTATGTTACTCTTAAGTAGAGATTTGAAAAATAGGTGGAATGTTTTGAGATAAGATGGCAAGTTATTTGAGGGTAGAGAAATAAATTTGGCTGAGGCTAGAGTAGGGTTGGCGGGATGAGAAAGCAGGGAAAGGTGACATGGTATAAATTTGTAGTGAGGACAAAGATTAGCTTTAGGAGGAGTGAGACACAAGGAGAGGTGGGGCGTAATTTCATGGCTGTAGATCACAGACATAGTAAGTAAGGAGTCAAAGTGGAGATCAAGGGTATTTCTATTCTTATGTGTGGATGAGGTGGAGTAAAGTTGCAAATCATAGAATTTGAGATTGGTGCATCGAGAACCCAAAGTATTTGAGGGCAAATTTATTTGAAAAAGATCTGAGGCTTTTACTGGACTGGCACACTCAAGAGAATAGTATGCAATGGCAACCCAAATAGGGGTAGTGTCCAGTTCTAGAAATTTGTTAGCTCCATATTAAAACACATATCTTTTTCTATGTACAATTCTGGATACCCCATTTTAGAAAGACTGTTCATAAGTTGGAGAATATTTAAAGTTGTAATTAGGGCAACAATTGAGTAAAAAGGTTCTTAAGATAAAAAATAATAAATCTAGAGGTAGAAAGGACCTTAAAGGCTATTCACTCCAATTACCTTGTAACAACAAGCACTCTATGCCCAGGATGACTTGATGGCACATGTCCTTGGATCTGCTTTTCTTGAAAGAAAGCAATTTTTCAGGGGTCAACAATCTTATTTACTTACATTCACTAGTTCAGGGGGATAGTCAGCACCCTGGATGTCAAAGAAAATACAAATAGAGAAAATACAGAGAAAAGAAGAGAAATAAAGACCAACAGACAGGGTTTTATGGCCTGAATCAAAGCAATATTGTTATATACTCTACATATATCCTTGGATCAAGAAAGCCTTTACATCTGAGCAGTGAGGGAACTCTGAACATGAGGTCAGTCAGAGTTTTAACCAGGGAATCACAAGAACATTCACATAAAAGTGTGCCCCCAAAGCAAAATACCAACTCAGAGTATATTTATACACTTCTGAGAGCCAGAAGGCGTCACAGTCCTCTTGGCTCAGTGCCGAACTAGAAATTATCAAGAGATGTGAAAGCCTGCTTACAAGCAAGTTTCCCTTAATGGACTCCTCTTGAGGTCTATTAATGGGTGTGGAAGATCTTAAATCTCATTAATATTACAGGCCCTTTTAACTAAAAGAAGGCAAGTGTGAGTTATGGAAAAACACGTTAGATCTCTTCAAATATTTAAAAGAATTGCTGGCATAGGGAGAAAGGATTTGCCTTGCCTACTTGGTCCCATACAGCAGAAATAGAAGCCATGTTTGAACCTTTGTGAGGAGGATAATTTAACTCAAAGTAAGAGAACCTTTTCCATTAGTTAGAGCTGTCAGAAAGTATCATAGCATTCCTTAAGTCCTCTCTCACTGGAAATTTTTAAACAAAAGCTGGATGAGTGACTTTCATATATGGAGAAAAGAGGATTCTTGTCCAGGTACAAGATAGAATATATGATTTGAGGTCTCCCTTAATTCTGAAATTCTGTGAAATAGTAAAACTTTACTTTAAAAAGTAAAAAATGTGTGTGTATGTATTTCAGATCTTATATATATCTTACTTATAACAACCCAGAACTTCAGTCAGAGAGTTCACAACTAAGAGAACTCCCTTCTATCTGTTATGTTAGCAGCAGGGGTAAAAAGGTTTGGTAGATATGTGGGCTAAAGCTTTTAACTAAAATGAGGATATTACAGGTTAATTGTATGCTCCATGCTATCTCTGATCATTATTATGATGAAAAACAGTTGGCTGTTCTAAAATTAGGCAATGAAAAATAGATAGTATTAAAATACTACTACTAAAATTACTTGTAATCTTAATTCCTCTGTCTTTCAGAATATTCAAAGCTCTCCACTATAGATGAGAGATGCTCAATCTTTTGTAATCATGATGATGCCTCTACCAATATTTGACTTGTTTCTCTGTGTTTGCTTGAACTACAACAAGGGCTCTTGCTCCCTTGTGAATGACCAAAAACTCTCCTTTGTCTTGAAATTACAACACAGAAATGCTTATAGGCAATAATCACCTATCGGTACCAACTTCACTCAGTGTCAGCAAAGGGTCCATTATAATTTGTTTCTGACCAGTTGTCCAACCCCTTACCATTTCTCTGGGTGGAGCCCTCCCAAAGGTATGACTTCCTCTGTTGCAGTCACCAGGAAGGTGATAGCTTCTGGTGGTGCTGCCTGAGGCCTTCATGCTCCAGGCTGGCCCACATTATGGTGTCACAGATGTCTCTTGCTGACCTTGTATGTTGTAGACCAGAAAAATGTCTCATTCTGACCTTTTGTTTCCATTGCTATTTCAAAATCCAATTTGAGGAGATATTTTAATATTCTTTGGAGGAGAGAATCGCAACAGTTCATTTGAGTTGCTTCCAATACTCTGCCATTTCCCATGCCAAAGTTTTAAGACTCTGGTCCATCAGCTGAGCCCTGAGGAATAACCACGAACCAGTCCAGCCCTGGATTGACCCCACATAGCCAAAGTGCTAGGGCCTTAAAGCCAGAGAACATCATGCCCGTTGGCCATGTCAAAACTGGAAGTGAACTTGGTGGAGCTAATACATCTTAGCAATTGCTTTCTATTTGAGCCATTGTAGATAATTTCTGTTTAAGAAAAAGTCCCAAACTATCTTGGCCCTGAAAAGTTAAGAAAGAAACCTTGACAGAATATGCTTCTGGGTACCATTTTAATTTAACTTTTAATATATCTTTCTGCTTCTAGCTAGACTGGAAATATATATTTAAAGACCTGTGCATCTATCTAGATTTTTCTTTCATTTCCAACTAGGAAGCCTAAAGCAAAAATGTTCATAAAACTGGGAAATGGAGTTAACTATACTTATTCACCCTATTCAAGAGTTTGACTCAAGGTCTAAGGGCTTGCCATCCTTTATTCTGATCTAGTTCACCCTTGCTGAATATACATGATTGACCCAAGGAAAAAATTTTTAATAGGTGAATTTTGTCTTCTTTTCCTCCTCTTTCTCCCCCATCCTGACCTGCCTGAAACCTTGATATACTCTGTCCCCTTTGCCCTGATTCCAGCACTCTCATTATTTCCAGGCTGCTTGAGTTCCTAAGTAAATGCTACACTCAAGACTCCCAGAACCTTTTCATTGCTCCTCAAAAATTCCCATGGTTCATACTCCCCTCATTCTCTCATCTGAGAACTGTGCCTCACATTTCACAGAAAAAAAATCAAGGAGGTATTAACCATGAACTCCCTTTTCACCTTGCTACAGAGCCTTGTACTATAAAATTATATTATCATCCCTCTATGGCCCCCACAATATACATACTAAAGAGTGAAATTCACCAAAAATTCTTCCCATTAGTGCCCATAGAAACATCCATTCCCTTAATGCAATCACTTTTGATTGGGTGTTTGGAGGAAGCCAAACTTAGTTTGTCCTAAAATAATTCTCATTAAACCTAGGCATATGAACTAAAAAAAGAAAGCAAAAACAAAAAACCTATTAATTTGATAAGCTAGATGAAAGTTGCTTTGGCATTATGGAAAGTATAACAGTGATTATCCCATGTGAATAAGAAATTTTGATGTAGAAGAATATTCCTGTAACCTCTCAAGTCATTTTATACTGGTAACCATCTATTCTCTATATTAGGCCAACAATGTGATTACATGTGACACTGTGGTTTACTAAGACAATAAGTTGCATATATTAAACCAGAATAGATGAATTGTGTTCCACATGATTGTAAAGGACATCCGCATTAGTGAAGTCACAAATCCATTGGCACCTTTTAAGTGACTTTCCAAAAATAATATTATGCTATATTATCAAAGGAAAATGGGATCATCCATATAGGTAGAGGAATTTACCTTAGTAAGGATGTAAGACCAGTTCATTCATTTGAGATCAGGCTGAAAGAGGAGAAAGACATAGACGGCAAGATGAAGAAGAGGGAAAAAGAGGGAGTTCATGGTTAATAGCCTCATTTATTTTTTCCCATGAAATATGAGGTACAGTTCTCAGATGAGAGAATGAGGGGAGTACAGACCATGGGAATTGTGAGACGCAATGAAAAGTTTCTGGAAGAATGATGGTGGAGAATGTGATAGTGTGTTGATAATGGAGGGACTGTAGGATTGCTTCCTCGCAATGAGGACTCAATTGTGGTTGTATAACATACATTTGTAATGGATCCAGTTAGATTAGATGCTTGATTTCCCCCATTTTAATTTAGTGGCATGTCTGTACAGGAGTGAAAGTGATAAATTGTGTGATTTTTTTTTTATTTATTTAACTTTTTACATTCATTTTCACAAAATTTTGGGTTCCAAATTTTCTCCCCTTTTCTCCCCTCCCCCCACCCCAATACCCTAAGCATCTAATTTTCCCTATCTCCAATCTGCCCTCTCTTCTGTCATCTCTCCCTTCTCTTGTCCCCATCTTCTCTTTTCTCCTGTAGGGCCAGATGACTTTCTATTCCTCATTAACTGTATGTCTTCTTTCCTAGTAGAAACAACAATAATAAACAGTTGTTCCTCAAATTGAGTTCCAAGTTCTCCCCATCCCTCCCTCCCCACCCATTCCCTTTGGGAAGGCAGGCAATTCAATATAGGTCCTATCTGTGTAGTTTTGCAAATGACTTCGATAATAGTCCTGTTGTGTAAGACTAACTCTATTTCCCTCCATCCTATTCTGCCCCCCATTGTTTCTCTTCTGTCTTTTGATCCTGTCCCTCCCCAAGTGTTGACTTCAAATTGCTCCCTCCTCCCTTTGCCCTCCCTTCCATCATCCCCCCACTTGCTTATCTCCTTCTCCCCCACTTTCCTATACTGTAAGATAGGTTTTCATACCAAAATGAGTGTGCATTTTATTCCTTCCTTTAGTCAAATGTGATGAGGGTAAACTTCTTGTTTTTTTTTTTTTTCTCAGCTCTCCTCTTTTTCCCTCCACTAAAAAGTCTCCTACTTGCCTCTTAAATGACATATAATTACCCCATTCCATTTCACCCTCTTTCCTCCCACTACATTTCTCTCTCACCATTTACCTTAATTTCTTTTAAGATATGGTCCCATCCTATTCAATTCACTTTGTGCTCTCTGTCTCTGTATGCATGTGTGTATGTGTGTGTGTGTGCATGCGTGTACATGTGTGTGTATGGTCCCACTAACTACCTAGATACTGAAAAGTTTTAAGAGTAACAAATATTGTCTTCCATGTAGGAATGTAAAGAGTTCACTTCTGGTGAGTCCCTTAAGACTTCTCTTTGCTGTTTACTTTTTCATGCTTCTTCTCATTCTTGTGTTTGAAAGTCAAATTTTCTTTTCAGCTCTGGTCTTTTCATCAAGAATGCTTGAAAGTCCTCTGTTTCATTGAAAGACCATATTTTCCCCTGAAGTATTATACTCAGTTTAGCTGGGAGGTGATTCTTGGTTTGAGTCCTAGTTCCTTTGACTTCTGGAATATCTTATTCCATGCTCTTCGATCCCTTAATGTAGAAGCTGCTAGATCTTGAGTTATCCTGATTGTATTTCCACAGTACTGGAATTGTTTCTTTCTAGCTGCTTGTAAAATTCTCTCCTTGACCTGGGAGTTCTGGAATTTGGCCACAATATTCTTAGAAGTTTCTCTTTTTGGATCTCTTTCAGGTGGTGATGGATGGATTCTTTCAATACTTATTTTGCCCTCTGGTTGTAGAATGTCAGGGCAGTTTTCCTCAATAATTTCATGGAAGATGATATCTAGGCTCTTTTTTTGATCATGACTTTCAGGTAGTCCCATAATTTTTAGATTGTCTCTCCTGGATCTATTTTCCAGGTCAGTTGTTTTTCCCATGAGATATTTCACATTCTCTTCCATTTTTTCATTCTTTTGGTTTTGTTTTGTGATTTCTTGGTTTCTTGTAGTCATCGGACTCCATCTGTTCCATTCTAATTTTGAGAGAACTATTAAATTCAGTGAGCTTTTGAACCTCTTTTTCCATTTAGCTAATTCTGCTTTTGAAAGCATTCTTCTCCTTATTGGCTTTTTGAACCTCCTTTGCCAATTGAGTGAGCCTATTTTTCACGGTGTTATTTTCTTCAGCATTTTTTTGGGTCTCCTTTACCAAAGTATTGACCCGTTTTTCATACTTTTCTTGCATCTTTCTCATTTCTCTTCCCAATTTTTCCTCCACCTGTCTAACTTGCTTTTCAAAATCCTTTTTGAGCTCTTCCAAGTCCTGAGCCCACCCAACATCCCTCTGGGATGTCTGGGATACAGAGGCCCCGCCCTCCACGTCTTTCCTTGATGGCAAGATATGTCCTCCTCGTTGTCAGATCCAAAAGTTGGGATCATTTGCATCTGTTCAAAAAAACTCTCTATAGTCTTATTTTTCTTCCCTTTTCTAGGCATTTTCCCAGCCAGTTACTTGACTTCTGAGATTCCTGTCCACCCCCGCCTAGATCCGCCAAGCTAGTGCTTGGGGTCTGAGATTCAAATGGGCTTTCCACGCCATGCCACTGCTAATCAATGTGAGCTTTAGTTCTGGTGCTGGGGTGGGGGCAGGGCTGTCTCCCAGGCTCCGTGCCCTCAGGGGGTTTATGCAGAGACTTTCAGTAATGAAGATCCTGCCTGCTGCTGGGGGAGTTCCGGGCCACCGCTGCAGCTGCTGCCTCCGCAGCCGCCCCCACCTCTGCCTCTGCCGCTTCCTGCCCCCATCTCTGCCGCCATTGCTTCCTCCCAAGGAGGCCCAAGTGACAGAGACACCCCGCTCCCCTCTCAGCCAGGCAGCCATCTCTCTCACTGACCTGTAGCTTCTGTGGGCAGAGGGACTTTCCCAGCCACCGGAGCTTCCATCCCTGAAGCCTGCTCGGATCAGCTTCTCTGGGGCCACAGCCATGGCAGCGCTGAGGTGGGGTCTGCTTTCTGGGACGCGACGGACCCTGGGGACGGCTCTCCAGGGCTCTCTGGAACGGAAATCTCTTCCACTCTGTTTCTGCACCCCTTGCAGTGATCCAGACCTTATGGGGATCTCTTTTTACATTAAATCTGCAGGCTGTGGGTTCAGAGCTCGTAAACGTGCATCTTTCTACTCCACCATCTTGACTCCGCCCACCCATGATTAGTTTTAACAGCAAGGATCCTGACACATCCAGGATGGCCTTCTATTACAGGTTCTTAGATCTGATTTTCTAAAAGGAAAGCAACTCCTGGCAAGGTGGAGGGAAGTCAACAATCTGCTATAATCAAGCACATATATCATTCACTTAGTTTAGGGGAAAAAGTCAGCAAGCTGAACTTCAGAGAAATTACAAACAGAGGAATAAAGATCAAGACAGGGCTTACAACTGTCTGACCATAAGCAGTACATACATTACAGGTCAATAGACAGACGCAACTTTCTAACCATTGCATACATACATAGTTACTGCAGAAAGAAGCATCAACATCTGGGTTTTCAAAGCCAGGGGGCTCCTTAATGAATACCCAGAGTCTTGTCTGACCAAATAAACACTGCCAATGAATAAACTGCAAAAGTCTCACATTAAAGTATATATACACTTTTCTGAGAGAAAGGGAATCAGGACCTCATCAAAAAAGACCAAGTATCTCATTAAAAATTAACAAAAATTGGGGGGAGGAGCCAAGATGGCCTAGTAGAAAGATTCACATATCCTAGCTCCTAACCCACAGCCCATAAATTACCTATAAAAAGAACTCCCAACAGGTTCTGGAGCAGTGGAAGCCATGCAGCCATGGAGTGGAGGGGATTTCCATTCCAGAGAGCCCTGAAAAACCAACCCCAAAGGTCCATCGTGCACTAGAGGGGAGCGGAGCCCAGCCCTGCCCTGACCACGTGGCCCCGAGAGGACCAGATCTGAGCAGCCTTCAGGGATGGAATCTCCTGCGGCCAGGAAGGTCCTTCCACCCACAGGCACTACAGATCAGTGAGACCCTATCTGGCCAGCCCAGAGGGGAGTGGGGTATCTCCATAACTCAGGCTCCCTCCAGAGGAAGCAGCAGGGGAAGCAGCAGGTAGGAGCCCCAAGCCACTAATGAAGGTCTCTGCATAAATCCCCTGAGGGAAGTGAGCCTGGGAGGCAGCCCTGCCCCCACCTGAGAACCTGAACTTAATCCCACTGAATAGCAGCCCTGCCCCCTGCTGAAAGCCCTGAGGCTGGGAAGCAGCATTTGAATCTCAGAACACAAGCACTACTGAGATGGGGGGGTGGGGGGTTGGTGGAGAGGAATCTCCAAAGTCAAGTAACTGGCTGGGAAAAAGCCTGGGGAAAAAATAAGACCATAGAAGGTTACTTTCTTGGTGAATAGATATTTCCTCCTTTCCTTTCTGATGAGGAAGAGCAATGCTTACCATCAGGGAAAGACATAGAAGTCAAGGCCTCTGTATCCCAAACATGTGAAATAGATATCTAATGGGCTCAGGCCATGGAAGAGCTCAAAAAGCATTTTGAAAATAAAGTTAGACAGGTGGAGGAAAAACTGTGAAGAGAAATGAGAGAGATGCAAGAAAAGCATGAAAAATGGGTCAATACCTTGCTAAAGGAGACCCAAAAAAATGCTGAAGAAAATAACACCTTGAAAAATAGGCTCACTCAATTGGCAAAAGAGGTTCAAAAAGCCAATGAGGAGAAGAATGCTTTCAAAAGTAGAATTAGCCAAATGGAAAAAGAAGTTCAAAAGCTCACTGAAGAAAATAGTTCTCTCAAAATTAGAATGGAACAGATGGAGGCGAATCAACTTCTGAGAAACCAAGAAATCACCAAACAAAACCAAAAGAATGAAAAAAATGGAAGAGAATGTGAAATATCTCATTGGAAAAACAACTGATGCGGAAAATAGATCCAGGAGAGACAATTTAAAAATTATGGGACTATCTGAAAGCCATGATCAAAAAAAGAGCCTAGACATCATCTTTCATGAAATTATCAAGGAAAACTGCCCTGACATTCTAGAACCAGAGGGCAAAATAAGTATTCAAGGAATCCCCAAATCATCGCCTGAAAGAGACCCAAAAAGGAAACTCCTAGGAACATTGTGGCCAAATTCCAGAATTCCCAGGTCAAGGAGAAAATATTGCAAGCTTCTAGAAAGAAGTAATTCCAGTAGTGTGGAAATACAATCAGGATATCACAAGATCTAGCAGCTTCTACATTAAGGGATCAAACGGCGTGGAACAGGATATTTCAGAAGTCAAAGGAACTAGGACTCAAACCAAGAATCACCTACCCAGCAAAGCTGAGTATAATACTTCAGGGGGGAAAATGGTCTTTCAATGAAACAGAGGACTTTCAAGCATTCTTGATGAAAAGGCCAGAGCTGAAAAGAAAATTGACTTTCAAACACAAGAATGAGAAGAAGCATGAAAAAGTAAACAGCAAAGAGAAGTCATAAGGGATTTACCAAAGTTGAACTGTTTACATTCCTACATGGAGAGACAATGTTTTTAACTCTTGAAACTTTTCAGTATCTGGGTAGTTGGTGGGATTACACACATCCACACCCATACCCACACACACACACACACACACACACACACACACACATGCACACACACACACACACAGACAGAGAGCACAGAGTGAATTGAATAGGATGGGACCATATCTTAAAAAAAATTAAGGTAAACAGTGTGAGAGAAATGTATTGGGAGGAGAGAGGGTGAAATGGAATGGGCCCAATTATCTCTCATAGAAGAGGCAAGCAGGAGACTTTTTCGTGGAGGAAAAAAAGGAGAGCTGAGAGAAAAACATGAAGCTTACTCTCATCACATTCGACTAAAGGAAGGAATAAAATGCACACTCATTTGGGTATGAAAACCTATCTTACAATAGAGGAAAGTGGGGGAGAAGGAGATAAGCAAGGTGGGGGGAATGATGGAAGGGAGGGCAATGGGAGGAGGGAGCAATTTGAAGTCACCACTCAGCGAGGAACAGGATCAAAAGAGAGAATAGAAACAATGGGGGGGCAGGATGGGATGGAGAGAAATATAGTTAGTCTTACACAACACGACTATTATCGAAGTCATTTGCAAAACTGCATAGATAGGGCCTATATTGAATTGTCTCCATTCCCATATCGAATGGGTGGGGAGGGAGGGATGGGGAGAAGTTGGAACTCAAAGTTTTAGGAGCAACTGCTGAATATTGTTCTTTCTACTAGGAAGTAATAAATACAGGTAATGGGTTATAGAAAGTTATCTGGCCCTACAGTACAAAAGAGAAGATGGGGTCAAGGGAAGGGAGGGATGGTAGAAGAGAGGGCAGATTGGTGATGGGGGTAATTAGAATGCTTGGTGTATTGGGGTGGGGGAAGGTGATAAATGGGGAGAAAATTTGGAACCCCAAATTTTGTGAAAATGAATGTAAAAAGTTTAATAAATAAATTTGTGAAAAAACAAAAACAAAACGAAGAAGGAGCAAACTAAATTGCTGGAGGAATGCTGAATCCTCCTGGCTGAAACCCTGTCAAGAGAATAAAAATGACAGTACTACCAAGGGAACAAAAAAAAAAATTAACAAAAATTGTGGGCCTTTTTGTAAAAAGAATCTCCCTTAATCAAACTTCCTTTAATGGACAGGCCCATTAATGGGTGGGGAAGATCTTTAACTCTTATTACCATAATTAACATTACAGTAGTCCAAAGCTAAGTCTTAGGTGGGCATAACTGGCAATATGAATAGTGCCATAGGATTTGGAATTCAAGGGAAGACAATGTAGAATTTAGTTGGTTCAGCAAAGGATCAAGATAGAGTGAAGAGGAGAGAATCAATTGGCTAGTGCATGTGAGATGGACTGTGAGAGAATATAGGAGTCAAGCGTTGAAAATCACAGTGCAGATAGAGAACAGGTTTTGTAAGGGAAGGCAAAAGGAGAAGTGGAACACCAATTGATTAATGTCAGATATTAGGTTTTGAAATTCTTGAACACAGAGCTGGTACCTTTGTAGCTGATGGCAAGAACAAGTTGGCAAGACCATTTGTTGTTAATCAGCGGTTACTTAGATTGTTTGTGTGTGTGTTACAAGTGAAATCTGATTGGCCACATACTGGGAATAATGCAGAGGAAATTGTGAATCAAGTACAGGTTGAATTAGGTGGATCCTGAGATTGCTTCTAATTTTGTGAGTGCAAGAACTGAAAATGTAGGATTGCAAAAAGTGATCATTTTAGGACATGATTAATGTGGGATGCTTTTTGCTAAGCTATGTAAGTACATACTGAAAACTTTATGTTTTTTTTCTTTATTTTTTGTTTATTTCTATTTTTGGTTTATGAGGGCTAGAATTAGGAACAAAATTTTATCTCTAAAATTCTTTATAATTGAAAAAAATGTAGAATGTTATATGCTTTTGTGTAGAATGCAGAGCATACTCAAGCAAAACAACCACATCATTTCGGTGTCACTTAATTCGAAGTATTCTCAACAGTGCAAAAAGGAACAAAGTGGCATAATAGAGTACTGATACCGGAGTCAGAGACCACTGGGTCTCACTATACTACTTCAGGAACATACTGCCTGAGTGACCTTGTACAAGGTATGTGACTTTTCAGTGTACCAAGCTATTCTCTAGTTATATAAATTGCAGAACAGATACCAAACTACATTGGCATAGGAGGCTTTCTAATTGGGAGTTCCCCGTGTCAATGAAATAATAGTTCAAACCATTAATAAATCAAAACACCCAAAAAACTATCTTCAATTTTATTTTGTCAGTTTCCCAGTAAAGCAGATACTCTCTCTGCATATTCAGTAGGTCTATAATTTCCTCACTACAAACAATCTTTCCACTTGAGGCAATACAGTTTTTTCTTTTAGAGTACATTTCTTGCCCATATATTTCTCTTTATTCTTTATAAAAGATCTGTTCCATTCATTGGAGAGTTACATCTGGTAAATGGTTGCCTTTGTAGTACTCAGGCCATACTCCATGAACTCTTGGTCAGGCTACAAAAACCTATCAACCATCACAATGCTGACGCTGGTCATGTATAACCTTAGTGATGTACATATTCCAGGAAATGGTAAGTCAGAATCTGTATTGGAGAAAGGGGTACTAGAAAACCAAAATACTAAATGAAGGTCTTGCCTTAGAGTTTATAGCTGACCAAGTATATAAAAGATATTATTAACCCCTTGTACAGTATTTGTGCTAAAAAACTATCTATGGAAACATAAGAAACATTTCATTACAGAGATGTAATTAAAAAGGAAAAAAAAAACTTCTAAAGAATTTATTTGCAGCAGCAGCAACAGCTTATTTATGAGAAGATGTTAGTGTAGTAAAGTCTCTTATTTATTTTATCTTTACTAATTCCACAATTTTATTCTTTAACTCCCATAGAGGTAATTACAGAGTAGTTTAGTATTATTAGATATTTATAATCCCCTAATAATGTTTCTAATCTCTAGCTTTTTCTATCCCCAGATAACTGCCTCCAAGCTCAGCAGATTTTATTTTTTAATCACTTCGCCCATAATAAGCTAGCAATTTCAGTACATGGCTAACATTGCCTTTAGAGAGAAACCTGGAGACACAAATTACAAAAACATAATACAATCCCTTAAATGGTGGTGTATCAGTCATTCCTTCTGTTAGAGCTTCTTTTCTTCTACCAGCCTTCACTTACAAATGAGTACTTAACCTTCCAGACTTTGCTCTCTTTTTCTTTGCCATTGGTTTGTTTTCTTTAGTCAAGCAATAACACTTATTAAACTCCCACTGCGTGTTGAGTTCTTTGCTAAGTGCTCCAGGGGATTATAAAGCAGCCAAGAGACATATTCCCTTTTTTCAAGGAGTCTACAATTTAGGAAGCAATATGCAATATAAACACATGCAAATAGTTAATAGAGAACATGCAGATGAGTGACAATGAAAGTACAGAAGTGCTGAGGGCACATGACGCAGAAGAAATAATTAGAAGTACCGTGTGAACAATGAATCACAGGATCCCTGAGTTTAAATGGATAATTTTATTATATAAAATTATTTTTTTTTCACAAATATACGTGATACAACTAAAACTGGAAAGGAAATGAATAACGCAACAATGTTTGCAGTAAGATTTGCTAGTAATGATTTCATTTTCAAATATACGAGGCTGATTCAAATTTATATTAAGGACCTTTCCCAAACTGATAAATAAAGGGAGTTTTCTAAGGTAGAAATCTGAGTCATCAATAGCCATATAAATTTATCCCGCAAAATAACTAATAATTAGAGAAATGTAAAAGACAGTAACTGAGATTTCAGTTCAGTCCCATCACATTGGCAAAAATAACAAAAAAAGGAAAATCACTTATGTTGGAGTTGCTGTGGGAAAATAGGTACAGTATTGCACTATTGATGAAGATGTCAATTGGCATAGCTATTTTCAAAAGTATTTGAGACTGTACCTCCAAAATTGTTAAACTGTATACATTATTTGACCCAGTGATACCAAAATCAGGCTTATATCTCAAAGAGATCAAAGGAAGAAGAAAAGGATCACTACCTGTAAAAGTATTTAGAGTAACTCTTTTTTGTAGTAGCAAAGATCTGGACAATAAGATAGGGGTTGTCCAGCAATTGGGGAATGACTGAATTGATAATAGTATATGAATACAATGGAAATGTATTATATAATATAAGAAATGATGAAGGAGGTGGTGATTCAGAGAAACCTGGACATACGTACAGAGTGTGAAGAGTGACGTGAAGAGAAGCAGAAGAATCATCTATATAATAAGAAAACATTATAAAGATGAAATGCTTTTAGAATTTTGAACAACTTAAGGAATCTGATCGATACAATTACCAACTAGGATTCTAGAAATTTGAAGATGAAATATATACTACCAACCTCCCTACAAGAGATTATAATGGACTGGGATATACATGTTTCAGATGTGGCTAACAAGGGGATTCTCTTTCAAGTGACTGTGCATATTTATTTTCAGAATTTTTATGGTCTTTTCCATTTTTATAAGAAAGGATAGTGCATGGAGAGAAAATAGTTTTTTAAAGTAAAAAAAATAGATAATTTGATTTTAAAAACTAATTTGTGGCTTATTAAGGAAGGATTACTGATGATAATTTTGAGTGAAATTTTATTTTCATTATTTATCAATGAATAATGATAAGAAAGTTGGGGAACAGATTGTGTGAGATAATGTTAGGAATATAAATGATGGGCTTCTAGATGTAGGAACATGAAAACATAGCTAGCATTTACATAGTACTTGAAGGTTTGCAAATACTTTGCACATATTAACTCATTTGATTCTCAGAACAACCCTGTAAGGCAGATGCTATTACTATTATTATTAAATCCATTTTACAGGTGAATAAACTGAAGCACAGTGAAATTAAATGACTTGACAGTGTTACGCTGTTAATAGGGGACTGAGGTAGGATTTAAACTCAGTTCTTTCCACTGAGCCACAAACTTCAATAGTAAGCAACTGTTTGGATTTGAGAAACTAAATGATCATTAATTACCAAAATTCTCAAAAAGGGGTAATATTGCAGCAAGCTTTTCAGTCTAATACATATCCCCTTGCTGCATGCAGTAGATACTAATTCATGATGTGTTTTTGATAGTGTTGATAATCCAATGATTCAGACAATATTTTACACATACAAAATACATTTTCCCCTCTCTTCTTTTCATTCAAATCTTTCCCTTTAACAACAGAATCTCAAAAATCTTTTAAGAAAACTATTCTCTAGTAAGTACTACCTATGTGACCTTGGATATGTCACTGCTTTAGTTTCCTTGGCTATTAAGTAAGGGAAAAGATTAGGCAAGTTTAGGTCTAAGGCTCTTGTAGCTTAAGTCTGATATTGCTACCATAACAATTAATAATTTCCTTCATTCAAGGTTATACACACACACACACACACACATGGATTTGTATTTATGTATGTATATATGTGTACCTACTTATATATGCATATACATATACATCACAGTGTTTATATAATAATTACTCATTTGAACAAATAATTATTTTCCTATATTTTTCACTTCTTATTGATTTTCTTCAGTTTTCTTAGAGATCTAATTTATATCATCAAATCATCATTTAACTGTCAGTCATCAAGCAGATAAAGCTTTTTATGTTTAAGGCGTTAGGAGGTACAAAAAAAAAAGGAAATACAGCTCTTGCCCTCAAGGATCTTACATTCTAATGAGGGAGACACCATATACAAATCAGAAAAGGCAAGATAAATAGAAGGCAGATGGAAAGTAACTTGAAGAGAATGTACTGGTAGCTAGGGGGATCAGGAAGTATAGTGTGGAAGAGGAAGTGCTTTAGCTGAGTCTTAAAAGAAACCAGGGGACGTTGGAGTCAGATGTTGGCAGTGAGGGACTTACACATCTGAGCAACATCTGGTTGAGGAATGCATTTAAGTAAATTTAGGTTAGAGGTTGTGTGTACTCATCTTACTCCACTTTAAAGGATTATAGGATTAAAGGGTAAAAGGTACGTATTTTATGTATAATTTAGTCTCGTTTACCAGTTTCCACAGAAGTAATAACAAATAAAAATAGTTTTCTTGATGTTTCAGTGCTAGGAACTGCTAAAACTAGGATTTGAACTCCAGCCTTATAATTTTACATTTTTTTCCTACAGCATGTTTTTCTAAACTTACCTTTATTTGAGTCATGTACAAAGTGTAAGTATTAACACAAATTACTCTATACTGGTTTATATCTTTGTTTCAAATTCATCCTCAGACACACATTAGTTGAGTGATCTTGGAAGTCATTTAATCTCTGCCTCCATTTCCTCATCTGTGAAATGGAAATAATGACACCTACCTACCAAGGTTTTTCTAACAGTAATAAGAATTTTTATTTTTAAAGGAGTTTACAAACCATAAAACCCCACATGATTTTTAGTTAATGCTATTATATATTGATGTTATTATAGGTGTTATTATTATTAATGCATGCATTATAGATATTAGGTAATTGATTATTATTAAAATTATTCCTTTTAGAATTATTAGATTTAGAGGCAGTTGAACAGTGCCTTTATTCCATTAAAAATTTCATAGAGGTTTAATAATTTGTCAATTTTGCATGAGAAAAATCCTAGAATCCCAGAATTTCATTTCAATTTCATTTAAAAACCTCTCCAACCATGATAACCAAATCATACAATTTTGTCTTTTTGATTTAGAGGGCTCAATATTCACTCTGTAATTTGCTATGACCTCTTTTCTTCTATCTTGTTTTACATCTGCTATTTTGTTTCCCAAGTACTCCTGATCACTGGTCTGGAATTTTCCTCTAATTTCAGTTCCTCTTACTTGACTTTGGTCAGGGAAATGCTCTCTCATGTGCCCCCCCAAAATCCCTCTCCCCACTTTTCAGAACTGAAACTTGATTTGAACCTGATGGGAAGATCAAAAGCAATAAACATCTTGGGTCTGTTTTAACTTCAAACACAGTACCTCAAGCATCAAAGATTTTAATTTTCCTTCTATGAATTTTTGGACTTTTTGATTTCAGGACAGAAATGAAAACTCTGACTTACAATCTAGTTAAAGTGGTGCCCAATATCTCTGGCCCTTTCAGGAAAAAAAAAAGAAAAAGAAAACTACTTGAAAGATTGGGACAGAAAATCCTAGCAGTATCCCAACACAACACTGTGTAGTAAGGGGTGTGAAAAATTCAAGTAAAATTTGAATAATCATTTGTTCTTTTCATTGTTTTTTTTTTTCTGAACTGGTCCAATCTCTTAGACATTTTTTAGATTTCCATAAGTTATTTCTGAAACGGAGCATATGAATTAGGAAGATAAGAAATGCATTCACCTAATGAGTCTTAACAGAGCCAACATTACTGAATTTAATTTTGAAAGTTATTTAAAAATAGCTTCATTCTTCCAAAGACTTTTTTAGTTTGATTACTTTCAATTAATCCTCTTCTTTTGACATATTGCATGACATAAGTCAGTTCCCAGTAATTATCATGGCTCAGGGGTCCTTCTATAAGAAAAAAAGGGTTGTGGTAGAAGATGAGATAGAAACATATTATGCTGATAGAATAATAGATATAGAGCTGGAAAGGTCCCCAGAAAACATCTAGTAAAATACCTACATATTAATTGTATGACCCTGAGCAATTTTATTAACCTCTCATCATCAGTTTGTTTATCTGTATAATGGAGAAAAAATAATACTTATCTCAAATAGTTATAAAGTTGATCAAATGAGATATCTGTAAAATATGTGTAAAAATTAAAGCAGGACATAAATATAAGCCATTACTATCTGTTTCTTTAGGGGAGAGGCATATTTTATTTTTCTTTGTATTGTGAGCACTAGGTATAGTAAGTAACAAATGACAGACAGTTAATAAATCTATATTGCTTGGTTGGTTGATTTGTAGAGGAGGTGAAGTAACTTGCCAAAAGTTACACTGACAAGACCAGTTCTATGAACTCTGACACTAGAACCAGTTTTCTGATTTAAGAACCTTTAAAAGCAAAAATACCTCATAAATCTATATCTATATATAAAATATTAAATATAATATGTATCTGTAGTATATATATATGCATGATATAATGTTTAATTTTTTTTTCATGGAAGAAGTTCTACAACAAATTCTAGGGCTTACATACTTTATATTGGATCATATATTTCAGCTCAAAACCCTGTAAGATCTTAAAAGAAAAAAAAAAAGTCATCCTTAATTTTTAGATGAAAAAACTGAGTTGCACCCAACCTCTCATGGCAAGTGGGTGGATGAGAATCCAGTCCTTATAGGCATGCTTTTTATTTTTGTCCTTCTAATGAAGCCTGTCATGTAGCAAAGAGCATCTCCCCAAAGAGGAAGCTGTTTTAAAAAATACGAATTTCAAATCGGTAGTCACTTCTTCCTTAATGGAATTTAACGTCATACTTGAAAACTGCTATTACCGGTAAGTATATTCTGAATAAGTCAAAAAATATCATTTTATTCAAAGGTGCCATGATTGTACTTTATCTGTTTTCCCTTTTTGCCCCACTCAGATAATATTAAATCAAAGCCAGGAAAACATACACTTTGTTTCATTGTCACTATGACTTTCAAGAAATTGTTGCTGATTTAATTTCTGTAGTAAATAAATGTTTCAGAAGCACAACCATCACTGAGCACTGGAGCACTAACAGAAACCACAACATCAAGAAGCAGCAGTAGCAACAGCAATTAACATACAGTACTTTAAGATATGCAAAATATTTTACATATATTATCCCATTTGACCTCAATTTGAATGCATCTCATCAAATTTCCAGCCTTTTAATAATAGGATTCTATATCTTTCCTGTTAATCACAGAGATGATAAGTGATGGGGGACTGGATGGGGCACAGGGAAAGTAAGTTAGGAGCACTTCATGAAAGAATTCACTGCACTGAGACAGAGCTAATCTCAAATTTAGTGTTGAATTGATTACCATTTTGGTGTCAGTACATCTGTAATGACTCAAATTTCAAGCATGCCCACAGGGTATGTGAAAGCTTCAGACATATCACCAACTGCATTTCTGAGTATGGTGGTGGCTCAGTACATGCCCCATAACTGAGATATAACCCTGGACAGAGGATTGAGTCCCTGAGATCCATGCATGGTACCAACATCGTCTGCATGATACCAGATGTACAGAGAAGAAATGAATAGAAATATTCTTCTCTGAGTTTGGCTCCATTCCGGCTTATGGCCCTGAGAAGAGGTAGACACACACAAACTTCAGATAAATTTCTTGTCAAGTACCCCAGAATGGCAGCACATCTATTCTCAAGTATTTAGACTTTTCTGAGTCTTGGTTGTCTTACTTAAAAGGAAGCCTAACTTTCTAACGGTATAAAAGTTGCTGGACTTTTCCAATCTAATAACAGTCATTCTACTTTCATAGGTTGCTTGTGAAGCACAATTTTGGCAAACTATGTGATGGTGGTGAAATGGAATGAAATTGCCTCAGTTCTAGTCTTAAATTGAACAAGCCAACTGTTAATCCTAATCATGGTGCTAAAAGTGGTATCAACAGAGCACTGAAAAAAAAAGCTGTTAATTTCTCACACTGATGATCATTGTAAGGACACTCAGTTGTGATTTACATAGATATTGGATTTATTCACTTCATTTTCAACCAACAATCATATAATGAGCAAATACAATGTGAAAGACTTTGGACCAGGTTCAGGGAATACAAATATATCATGATGTAGTACAAATATGATATTTAAAGTCAGGAAAACTGAGGTGAAAGTTGTCTCTGTCAATTAATTTCTGTGTGATCTTGAGTGAGTCACAACTTTCACTTTTTTTAGCAGTTTTTTCTTCTCTCACAAAAGTATGTTTGGATTAAATTAATTATCTGGGGTGGCATCCAATTCTAAAAAGCATGTACACTAGCAACCACAATGCAAGAATATTGTGAAAAAAAGCAAGAGAAAGGGCCCACTAAAATATTATGAGGAGTTAAAGGAAAGTTCACTTTCATCTGAGTGAATCAGAAAAAAAAAAAATTGAAGTATTTTCATTGAACCATGAAAGAAAAGAGTCTCCAACAGAAGATCTTAAAGCAGAGGAGCCAGTTTTATACATGAGAGATGTTTTGATCAAAAAGCATAGACAGGAGAGAAAAAGAAAAGAGAAAATAATAGGGAATAGTGCAATATGGACATTTAACTTAAAAATAAAAAATTTTTTCAGAATGAAAATTCTACAAAGTAGAGGAAAAGAACTTTAAACCCAAAATAGTTTTAGTATATAATTGGGAAAATTCAAAATTATTCTTCCTTTTGGTTACTAGAAACTAAACAGAATCATGGATAGGTATAGCAGGAGGCAATAAATGAAGCATAGAATATTGTAAGAAATGTCATCAGTAATTAACGTACATACAATAAATGTGGAATATGTGTATGAATTCCATGAGAAGGATGATTAAATGACTAACTGACTGACATAACTTTAATTGCTAATGGCTGGCATATGAGAATGTTAGTCCGGTAAATCGAAGAACAAGGACAGAATAGGCAGATTACCTTAGAAGTGTCATTGCCTGGTGCTTTCAGACAAAGAGAACAGAATTGCAGTGAAGAGATAATTTATTACTGCAGTTTGCAGATATATTTTCAGGGACATCAGAAAGAGAGAGAGACAGAGATAGAGACAGAGAGACAGAGAGAGAGAGGAGGAGGAGGAGAGTGTATGGTGACTGGTAAGTTTATCCATGAAAGGTAGAAGCAGTAATAGGATTATAATTATTTGTTTTATTTTAATATTATTTTTCCCAATTTTATGTCAAGATGACTAATAGCATTCATTTTTACAAGATTTTGAGTTCTAACATTTTCTGCCTTCTGTGATCTCCTTTCTTCCAAATATAGCAGGCATTTTGATATAGGTTATATATGTACTATCATGAAAAACACATTATCATCATCAGGCACAGCTTGAAGGAAGAAATAGATCCAAAGGAAAAGTAAAATAAAAAAAAAAGAACAAAGTAAATAAAAAACCTATCTCAATATGCATTCATAGTCCATCGTTTCTTAATCTGGATGTGGAGAGCATTTTCCTTCATGAGCCTTTTGGGCTGATCGTGAATCATTGTGTTGCTAACCAAAGATGAATCAATCCTAGTTGGTCATCATGAGATGATGCTGATACTTTGTATAATGTTTTACGAGTGCTGATAATTTCACTGTGAATCAGTTTGTACAGTCTTTCCAGGTTTTTGTGAAATCTTGTTATTCATCATTTCTTATTGCGAAATAGCATTCCAATACATCCATATTCCACAGCTTGTACGGTCATTCCCCTACTTATGGGCATCCCTTCAGTTTCAAGCATTTTGCCACCGTGAAAAGGGTTTCTATAAATATTTTTGCACATATAGGTCCTTTTTCTTTTTTATGATCTCTTTGGGTTATAGAAATAGTAGTGGTGTAACTGAATCAAAGGGCATGCACAATTGGGTTGCCCTTTGGGAATCATTCCAAATTACTCTCCAGAATGGTTAGATTGCTTCACATCTCCACAAACAGTACACTAGTGTGCCAATGTTCCCACATCCCTCTTCAATATTCATCATTTTCCTTTTTTTGCCATATTAATCTGTCTGACAGGTGTGAGTTGGTACTTCAGAGTTATTTTAATATGAATTTCTCTAATAAAAAGTGATTTAGAACACTTCTTCATATGCCAAAGATAGTTTTGACTTCATCTTAAAGCAACCTGTTCATGTCCTTTGACCACTTATCACAGAATTATATTCTTATAAATTTGACTCAGGTCTCCATATATTTGAGAAATGAGTCCTTTATCAGAGCCAATTAATGTAAAGCTTGTTTCCCACCTTTATGCTTTCCTTCTAATTTGGTTATATTGGTTTTGTTTGTACAAAAGCTTTTCAATTTAATGTAGTCAAAATTTTCTATTTTCATTTTGTAATTACCTCTGTCTCTTGTTTGGTTCTGAATTCTTCCCATCTCCCTAGATCTTACAGGTAGACTATTCCTTGCTCATTTAATGTGCTTATGGAGTCACTCTTTACACTAAACCATGCACCCATTTTGGCCTTGTCTTGGTATTCAGTGTGAGATGTTGGTCTACAGCCATTTTGCATCCCACTATTTTTCAGTTTTCCTAGCAGTTTTCTTGAAATAATGAGTCTTCATCCCAAAAGCTGAGGTCTTTGGGTTTATAAAACATATTATTATAACATATTATAACATATAATTATAAAACATATTATAGCTGCTGTCTTTTATGTACTTAATCTATCCCACTGATACACCAAAGTAATTTTTAGTCAGTACTAGATTCTTTTGAAGATAACTACATTATAATATAGTTTGAAATTGAGTATTGCTAGGCTATCATCCTTGTTATTTTTTTCATTAATTCCCTTAAATTCTTGATCTTTTGTTCTTCCAGATAAATTTTTTTCTGACTTATATGAAATATTTTTGGTAGTTTGGTATGGCATTGAATAAGTAAATTTATTTGTGTAGAATTGTTATTTTTATTCTATTGACTTGGCCTACCCATGAGCAGCTGATATTTTTCCAGTTGCTTAGATCTGACTTGGGGTCATATAGTTGTTGGGTTTGTCTTGGCAGGTAGATGGCCAAGTATTTTTTTTTATTTTTTATAGTTATTTTAAATGGAATTTCTCTTTATCTTTTGCTACCGGGCTTTGTTGGTCATACAAAATGTTGATGATGTGTGTTGGTTTAGTACATATTCTTCAACTTTGCTAATGTTAGTATTTTGAGTAAGTTTTTAACTGATTTTCTTGGGTTTTCTAAGTATACCATCATAGAGTGATAATTTAATTACTTTATGCTTGTTCTAATTTCTTCAATCTCTTTTTCTTCTCTTATGGCCATAGCTATTATGTCTTATCTCTAATAATAGTGATGATAATATGCATTCCTGATTCACCCTAATATTATTGGGAAAGCTTCTAGCTTATCCATATTATAGATAATACTTGCTGATGGTTTTGGATAGATACTGCTTACCATTTTAAGGGAAACACCCTTTATTCCATGCTCTCATGCTTTTAATAGGCATGTTTGCAGTACTGTATTTTGTCAAAGTCTTTTTAGCATCTATTGAGATACATACAATTTCTGTTGGTTTTGTTACCGATATGGTTAACCATGTTAATAGTTTCTCTAATATTGAACCAACCCTGAATTCCTAGTATAAATCCCCCTTGACCATAGCTTATAATTCTTGTGATACATTGCTGTAACTGTTGTGTTATTTTGTTCAAAATTTGCAACAATATTAATTAGCGAAAATGATCTACAATTTTCTTCCTCTATTTTTTGTTCTTCCTGCTTTAAGTATTAGCATAATATTTGTATCATAAAATGTGTTTGGTAAAACTCCTCCTATTTTTCTGAATAGTTTATATAGTATTGGAATTACTTGTTCTTTAGATGTCTGACAGAGTTCACTTGTGAGCCCATTTGATCTTAGGAAGTTTTACCCTATGGAGCTCCTTAATGGATTAATTTTTTTCTAATATCGTTCTGATCTGTTAATCTGGCTAATTTGTATTTCTGTAGATAGTTAACACTCAGACTGTCAGATTCATTGGCATGTAATTGGGTAAAATACTTCCTAATTATTGCTTTCATTTCTTCTTAATTGGTGGCAATATCATACTTTTCTTCTGTGATATAGTATATTTGGTTTTCTTCAGATTTTTTAATCAAATTAACCAATACCTTACCTATTTCATTGTTCTATTTTCTCCATAAAACCACCTCCATGATTCAGTTATTAACTCAATATTTTTTTTCTGTCAAACTTAACCTATTCTTAATTTTCAGGATTTCCAGTTTGATGGTTGATTCGGGATCTTGAATGTTCTTTTTGTTTAGTTGTTTTAAATTCATGCCCAATTCATTGAACTATTCTTTTTCCATTTTGTTGATGTAAGAATTTAGAGAATTATATATTCCCCTAAGTGTTAATTTGACTTCATCCCATAAATTGTGGTATGTTGTCATATTATTGGAATTCTCTCATGAAATTATTGATTGCCTATGTGACTTGTTCTTTAACCTACGTATTCTTCAGTGTTAGATTATTTGGTTTTCAATTAATTTTTAATCTTGATTTCCATTGACTTTTGATGAATGTGGCTTTTATTGCTTTAAAGATATGAAAAGAATAAACTTGTTATTTCATTCTTTTTACATTTGATTTTGAGGTTTTTGTGTCCTATGATGTGGACAGTTTTTGTGTAGGTGCTGTGTGCCTCTGTTAAAAAAAAAGGCATATTCATTTCTGTTCCCATTCAGTTTTCTTCAGAGGTCTGTCATATCTAAGTTTTTGAATATTCTATTTATTTCCTTAGTTTCTTTGTTGTTTATTTTTGGTTGGATATATCTAGTCGTGAGAGGGGAGAGCTGAGTTCTCCCACTAGTATAGTTTGCTGTCTATTTTTTCCTGTAATTCACTTAACTTCTCCTTTAAGAATTCACATGCTATGCCACTTGTCGCATACATATTTGGTGTTGATATTGCTTCATCTCTATGGCACCATTTAGCAAGATATAGTTTCTTTCTTTATCTCTTTTAATTACGTCTATTTTTGCTTTTGCTTTGTCTGAGATCAGTATTGCCACTCCCTGCTTTTTTTCTTTACTTTAGCTGAAGCATAATAGATTCTGCTCCAGTCCCTTACCATGAGTGTGTGTGTATGTGTGCGTGTGTGTGTGCAATTTCTGATCCATTTTGCCACTTCCATTTTATGAGAGGGATCATCCCATTCACATTAACAGTTATGGTTATTACTTGTGCAGTTCCCTCCATCCTATTCTTTCTTTTTGTCTTCTCTCTCCTTTCATAGTTTCCTACCTCACTAGTGTTTTCCTTCTGTTGACCACTTCCCTCTCTGCCTTGCCTTATGTCATCCCTACCCCCAACTTAATCTCCTCCCCTCCTACTCTTCTGCTGGTTAAGATAGATTTCTACATCCAAATGACAGCGTTATTATTTCCTCTTTGAGTCAATATCAGTGAGAGTAAGTTTCAAGCAACACCCAACATTCCCATCTGCCCCTCCACTATAACAGGTCTTCTTCACCTATCTTCATGTGAGGTAATTTAACCCATTCTACCTCTACCTTCCTTCTATGCTCAGTGTACTGCTTTTTCTCGTGTTTTAACTTTTTTTGTCATTCCTTCAAATTGACATTATGCCCATACTCTCTGACTGTGTATCGTATCCAGCTGTACTAGGACTGATACAGTTTTAAAGAATAACAAGTATCACCTTTCCATGTAACTATGCAAATAGTTTAGTTCTATTGAATCCCTTGTATTTTATTTTTGCTTTTAACTTCTTTATTGCTTCTTTTAGGACTTGACATTGGAGATCATATTTTTGGCTTAATTCTGGTCTTTATTGAATGACAATTCCCCTTGGAATATTATGCTTAATTTGTCTGGGTAAATTATTCTGGGTTGTAGTTCTAGCAGCTTTGCCTTCCAGAATTTCATGTTCCATAACCTCCAGTCTTTAAATGTTGCAGCTCTCAAGTCCTGTGTAATCCTGATTGTGACTCCCAACATTTGATTTTTTTTTTCTTTTTTTTTTGCCACTTGCAGGAATTTTTTTTCCCTTGAAATGATGGTTCTGAAACTTGGTTATAATATTCTTTGGCCTTTTTATTTTCTAATTTGGGGAGCTTTCCTGAGGTGATGTGGGGATTTCTTCAATGTCCATTTTGCCCTCTGGTTCTGGAACATAATGACAATTTTCCTTGATAATTTCTTGAAAGATGTACAGGTTCTCCTTTTGATTATAGCTTTTAGGTAGTCTGATGATTCTGATATTTTTCCTCTAAATCTGTTTTCTAGGTCAGTTGTTTTTTGCCATGATCCATTTATAAATTTACTTCCAGTTTTTTTCATTATTTTTCATTTATTTGATTGATTCCTGATGCCTCATAGAATCATTACCTTCTACTTCCCCAATTTTAACTTTTAAGGCACACTTTTCCTCAACTATCCTTTGTGCTTTCTTTTTCATTTGTTAAATTCTACTTTTTAAGCAGTTATTTTATTTTTTCCAAGCTGTTGATGCTTTTGCCCCCATAATACTCTTGTATCATTCTCATTTATTTTTTCCCAATTTTTCTTCAACCTCCTATATTATTTTTAAACTCTTCCATGAGTTCATTCTGGGCTTGAGACCACTTCCCATTTTTCTTTGCATTTTGCCCAAAGGTGTTTTGACATTGTTGCCCTCTTCTGAATTTGTGTTTTGATCTTCCCTGTCACCATAATAACTTTCTGTGGTAAGATTATTTTTGTCATTGTTTTTGTTGTTTTGCTTTTCTTTTTTGTCCATTATCCTTTCTTCTAAATTTTAACTCTGCTCCCAGGTTGAAAGGGGCATTGTTTCAGGCTCCTTCTGCCAGGTATATTGGATATTTACCTGGTGCTGCACAGATGTTGCCTTGAGGCCCACAGTGAACCTTGAGTTTTGTGAAGTGCTGAGGAATGGATTGATGAGCGTCTAGTAGGTATCTGGAAGTACTGATCCAGGATCCCAGTGGTAAAGTCTGGCATTTTGCTGGGGCCAGTGTGGTGTTTCTATATTTCCACAGGGCTGCATTGAAACTCATGCAGGTTTGGCTGTTTTTGGCTGCCTGTTTGCCCATGCTAATCCTGATAACTTTACCAAAGGCCTGGCGGCTGCCTGATTGCTTAGGTAGCCATAGGGTACCTAAGTTTATCTGATTTCCTGGATATATGCTGGAGCATGTGGTTTCTGACTGCTAGAGGTTTCCTCTTTACTGTACTTTGTTGAAGCATGTGGAGTCCAGCCTCTGCATGGTGCCTCCTTGCCAGGGGTTATGCTGAAGTACATGGATATTCCCAGTGCTAGAGTCTGCCAATTCCTTTGGCTATGCTGAGGCATGTGGTGGGTGGTTCATGATGTTGGCATTTTCCTATTCCATTTGCACTGATGCTCAGGATCTAGTGCTGGTTTACTGTGATAGCGCTTGCTGCTGGCATGCAAGGACAGTTCCTGTCTTTGACTGAGCTCTTGTTTCACCTGGGTGAGACAGACCTTTCTTTATGATCTTACATGTATCTTGAGCTCAAAAATTGCTTCCCCTTTGTTTTTGCTGATTCAGCTATTCCACAATTTGTTTTAGGGTACTGGTTGTTTGGATGTGAATATGAGAGAGTTATGGCTATTTACTGCTTAATTTACCATCCTGGCTCCCAGAAGATTATTGTTCATTGTGATGATAGGATAAAATAGGGGATCCTTATGGATGGAGGAAATAGAAGAGCTTTGTAAGGAAGAAGAAAAGGACTAAATAGATATAAGATTGAAAGAAAGAGAAAAGATGGACATGATTGAAAGCAAGGGCAACATGTTGGAGAAGAAAGCAAATGAGCACATGTATAGGAAATTACCTTGGGCAAGGAGAAAGTCCACCTCCTTTTTTCTTGTCTTTTGTTTTATTTACTTCTTATCATAGCACAATATGCTTTTCGGAAAATGTCCTTTTTGTTACTTGTTATATAATATTAGTATCCCATTACATTCATTACCCACAATTTGTTCAGCTCTTTTCCAAGTGGTGGGCTTCTCTTACATTTCAAGTTCTTTCTCATGACAAAAAGAGATATTTTTGTACATATGCTTCCTTTGTTTACATTTTTTGATCTCTTAAATGTACAGGTCTAGTAGAGGTATCACTGGATCAAAGGATATGTACAACTTATCAAATGTGAGGGCATAGTTCCAAACTGCTTTTCAAAATGACTAGACTAATCATGAAGAAGGCATAAGTCTTTCTGTTTTCCCATAGACACACTAGAATTTGCCAATTTCCTATTATCGTCAACATTGCCCAACTGATGGGTATGAGTTCTAACCTCAGATTTGCTTAAATTGAATTTCTCTAATAAGACATTAGGAATATTTTATATGTCTATTGGTAACTTTGAAAATTGCCTGTTCACATCTTTAGGTGACTTATCAGTTGGGTAATGGCTTAAAGACCCAGTTTTTCACACAATGGAATTTTCCCTAGTGTGTGTTCAGTATTTTCAGTCATACAAGAAGTTTTATTGCCTTGCTGAGTATTCTTTATAATTACATCATTAGTGTTATAATACTCCAATCCCTTATAATTTCCTTTTGCTGACTTTTGATATTCTGAACAGTATAACAGTAGAGCACAAACAATGTAAATGCATAAAAAGAAATAAAAAAACAAAACAGCCTCTCCATGCCAACCCAGGCAATTGCATGCCCACTCCTCTGGTTTATGGAAATATTATCTTTTTCTCTCTTTCATCACTTTAGTTTTAACCAAATGGAAACAAAAGGACTTGATTTCTGTATATAGTGAAAATTAAATCAGCCAATGTAATTATTCTTCTCCATGTGAAGAACTCTTCAGAAATAGCAATATATTTATTCCTGAATTGGTCCCACCTGCTCCCTTCAGACTTCACATTTATGCTGCATTGCCTAAGTAACTGTGCTAACAGACAAAATTAAATAAATAATTCAAGAAGATAAATTTCATGTCAAAAAGTTTCATGAAAGTATTATTTTTTCACTTAAATTCTTTTTCAATTATATATAAAGATAGTTTTCAACATTTACTTTTATAAGATTTTAAGTTTCAAATTATTTTCTCCCTCCCTCTTGTCCCACTACCCAAGACAACAAAATATTTGATAAATGTTATACATGTACAGTCTTGTTCTGAAAGAAGAATCAGAATGATTGGGAAAAAACTATTAGAAAGGAAAAAAACAAAAATAAAGAGAAAATTTATGCTTCAATCTGTATTCAGACATCACTGTTCCTTTTCTGGATGTAGATTGTATTTTCCATCCTGAGTCTTTTGAAGTTTTCTTAAATTATTGCATTGTTTAGAAGAGGTAAGGCAGTCAAAATTCATCTCTGCACAATGCTGCTGCTACTGTGTACAATGTCCTACTGGTTCTGTTCAATTTACTCAACATTACTTCATGTAAGTTTTTCCATGTTTTTCTGAAGTCCACCTGTTCATCATTTCTCAAAATACAATAGTATTTCATTACATTCATATACCACAACTTGTTGATCGATTCCCCATTTGAAGGGCATCCTCTCCATTTATAATTTTTTGCCACCTCAAAAAGAGCTGCTGTAAATATTTTTGTATGTGTGCATACTTTTCCATTTTTATGAACTCTCTGGGATATGACCCTAGAATTGCTATTGCAGTATCAAAGGGTATGCACATTTTATTGTCTTTAGGGCATAGTTCCAAATTGCTCTCCAGGATGGTTGAATCAGCTCACAGTTCTACCAACAATGAATTAGTCTTCCAACTCTCACACATCTTCTTCCTGAGCAGAGCCAGGAGAACATTATACACACTAATAGCCACCATGTGAGAGGACTGTTTTTGATAGACAGCCCTTCACAGAACTACAAAGACCTAAAACATTTGTAAAAAACTCATGCCACGAAATTTCTTCCATACCCAGTGAAAGAGCTATGGAGTTGGAATTCAGAATGATACAGATGATTTTCTCTTTTATAATGTTTTGTTTTGTTTTACTCATGGTTTCTCCCACTAATTTTAATTCTTCTGTTCAACATTACTAATGTGAAAGTATATTTTATAGGCATACATGTGTCAAAGAGATCATTGAACTTTAAAGAAGGAAACAAAAAACAAAGCTTGTGGGAGAACTTATATAATATTTAACACAGGTAGTGTCATTTCCAATATATTTTTGAATAATGAGCCTGAGGATAAGGACAAAAAAAGCTCACCATTCTTTTACACACTTTGAATGTCAGCGTTGAAATCCAGAACCTCAGATTTTTCTTGCCACTGTTTGTTCAATTAAACCACATGATTTTATGGGACATATATAAAAGATAAAATGAGATATCTTTTCAATGTATGAAAATAAACCAGAGGAAGAAATTCCAAAGGTAAATTCCACCAGTGATGCAGATGTTATGAATAAGTTATAAATATTTAAATAAAATATTTGAAATAAAATGAAGACTTGTATCATTTTGCCATATAGGGATGTAAAAAGTTTGTTCTTATTTTTTTATATTTTTTTTGAATTGAGTCTATTTTTTTAATATAAATTTATTTACTTAACTTTTTACATTCATTTTCACGAGATTTTGGGTTCCAAATTTTCTCCCCTTGTATCCCCTACCCCCACCCCAAAACACCAAGCATTCTAATTTCCCCTATCACCAATCTGCCCTCTCTTCTGTCATCCCTCCCTTCTCTTGCCCCCATCTTCTCTTTTGTCCTGTAGGGCCAGATGACTTTCTATTCCCCATTAACTCTATTTTTTATTTCCTAGTAGCAACAACAATACTCAACAGTTGTTCCTAAAACTTTGAGTTCCAAATTCTCCCCATCCCTCCCTCCCCACCCATTCCCTTTGGGAAAGCAGGCAATTCCATATAGGCCATATCTGTGTAGTTTTGCAAATGACTTCAATAATAGTCGTGTTGTGTAAGACTAACTGTATTTCCCTCCATCCTATCCTGCACCCTTCAATTCTGTCTTTTGATCCTATCCCTCCACGAGTGTTGACTTCAAATTGCTTCCTCCTCCCGTTACCCTCCCTCCCATCATCCCTCCCACCTTGCTTATCTCCTTCTCCCCCACTTTCCTGTATCGTAAGATAGGTTTTCATCCTAAAATGAGTGTGCAGTTTATTCCTTCCTTTAGTCGAATGTGATGAGGGTAAACTTCATGTTTTTTTTCTCAGCTCTCCTCTTTTTCCCTCCACTAAAAGTCTCCTGCTTGCCTCTTGAATGAGAGATAATTTACCCCATTCCATTTCACCCTCTTTCCTCCCCCTACATTTCTCTCTCACCGTTTACCTTAATTTCTTTTGAGATATGCTCCCACCCTATTCAATTCAGTCTGTGCTCTCTGTCTCTGTATGTGCATGCATGTGTGTATGCACACACGTGTACATGTGTGTGTGCCTGTGCATGTGTGTATGTGTGTGTGTGTGATTCGACCAACTACCCAGATACTGAAACGTTTTAAGAGTTACAAATATTGTCTCTCCATGTAGGAATGTAAACAGTTCACCTTTAGTAAGTCCCTTATGACTTCTCTTTGCTGTTTACTTTTTCATGTTTCTTTTCATTCTTGTGTTTGAAAGTCAAATTTTCTTTTCAGCTCTGGTCTTTTCATCAAGAATGCTTGAAAGTCCTTTGTTTCATTGAAAGACCATATTTTCCCCTGAAGTATTATACTCAGTTTAGCTGGGTAGGTGATTCTTGGTTTGAGTCCTAGTTCCTTTGACTTCTGGAATATCCTATTCCATGCCCTTCAATCCCTTAATGTAGAAGCTGCTAGATCTTGAGTTATCCTGATTGCATTTCCACAATACTGGAATTGTTTCTTTCTAGCTGCTTGCAATATTTTCTCCTTGACCTGGGAATTCTAGAATTTGGCCACAATGCTCCTAGGAGTTTCCCTTTTTGGGTCTCTTTCAGGCAGTGATCGATGGATTCCTTCAATACTTACTTTGACCTCTGGTTCTAGAATATCAGGGCAGTTTTCCTTGATAATTTCATGGAAGATGACGTCTAGGCTCTTTTTTTGATCATGGCTTTCAGGTAGTCCCATAATTTTAAAATTGTCTCTCCTGGATCTATTTTCCAGGTCAGTTGTTTTTCCCATGAGATATTTCACATTCTCTTTCATTTTTCCATTCTTTTGGTTTGTTTTATGATTTCTTGGTTTCTCAGAAAGTCATCAGCTTCCATCTGTTCCATTCTAATTTTGAGAGCACAATTTTTTTCAGTGAGCTTGTGAACCTCTTCTTCCATTTGGCTAATTCTGCTTTTGTAAGCATTCTTCTCCTCATTGGCTTTTTGAACCTCTTTTGCCAATTGAGTGAACCTATTTTTCAAGGTGTTATTTTCTTCAGCATTTTCTTGGGTCTCCTTTACCACGGTATTGACCTGTTTTTCATGCTTTTCTTGCATCTCTCTCATTTCTCTTCCCAGTTTTTCCTCCACCTGTCTAACTTGATTTTCAAAATCCTTTTTGAGCTCTTCCATGGCCTGTGCCCACCAGACATCCACCTCAGATGTCTGGGATACAGAGGCCTGACCTCCATGTCTTTCCCTGATGGTAAGAATTGTTCCTCATCATCAGAAATGAAAGGTGGGAACATCTGTCCCCCAAGAATGTAGCTTTCTATGGTCTTCTTTTTCTTCCCTTTTCTGGGCATTTTCCCAGCCAGTTACTTGACTTCTGAGATTCCTCTGCACCCCTGCCTAGATCCGCCAAGCTAGTGCTTGGGTTCTGAGATTCAAATGCTGCTCCCCAGCCTCAGGGCTTTCATTGGGGGGGTGGCGTGGCTGCTATTCAATGTGAGCTTAAGTTCTGGTGCTCAGGTGGGGGCAGGGCTGCCTCCCAGGCTCAGTTCCCTCAGGGGGTTTATGCAGAGACCCTCAACAATGAAGCCCCTGCCTGCTTGGGGAGTCTTGGGCTGCCACTGCCTCTGCTGCTGCCTCCCGAGGGGACCCAAGTCGCAGAGACACCACCCTCCCTTCTTGGCCAGCCCAGATGTCTCACTCACTGACTTGCAGCGCCTGTGGGTGGAGGGACCTTCGCGTCCTCCATAGATTCTGTCCCTGAATCCAGCTGGTATCTGCTCCTCTGGGGGCGCTTGGGCTAGGCAGGGCAGGGTTGGGCTCCACTGTCTGGTGCGTGACGGATCCCTGGGGACGGCTTTCCAGGGCTCTCTGGAATGGAAATCTCCTCCACTGCATTGCTGCACGGCTCCCACTGCTCCAGAATTTGTGGGGAGTTCTTTTTACAGGAAATTTATGGGCTGTGCATTCAGAGCTAGCATATGTGAGTCTTTCTACTCTGCCATCTTGGCTCCTCCCCCCTGTTCTTCTTGAACAATATGCTTTTTTGCCTCTTCCCTCTTTACCATTTTGTGCCTCTTTTGAATCATGTATGTGAAGATCAAATTTTTCATTGAACTCTGATCTTTTCATCAGGAAAGTCTGGAAGTCCCTTATTTCCTTGAATATTTTCTTCTTGCCTGAAAGATTATGCAATTAGAGACTCAGGTTGTCGATTCAGTAGCTGTATTTGAGGCAGTGGACTGGGGCATACCTTCCAAAGCAAGTGTGCACAATTCTCTGAATTTCCTGGGCACTAGAAAGTTAGAGAAACATCAGTTAAGTGGGTTCCCATTTCTCTGGATTCCCTGGATGGTAGGGAATCATATTTTTTTGTCCTCTTGTTTTTCTTTTCTTTTCTTCTTTTTTATTTTTCTCAATGCTTACTCCCATGTCCTCCTTTACAGAGGGAGGGACTTCCAGTCCTGTGCCAAGCAATGGATAAATCCTCTTCAATTCCAAAAATTTCACCTTTGCCATGTCTGTTACAAAATTGGAAGAAATTTAGCTTCTCTTAAAGAATTTAAAAAGAAAAAGTTAGTTTTCTTTTGCAATACAGTTTGGCCTCAGTATCACCTGAAGGACAATGGAGTGTGGCCCATGTTTGGGACCTTACAATACAATATTCTTTTACAGTTAGGATTATATTGTCCCCAAAAGGAAAAATGGATAGAAATACCTTATATAAGGGCCTTTCTCAAACTCTCTCAGGACCCCATTCTCAAAAAAGATTGTAAGATGCTTGTGGGCAGAGCCACCCCACAAAAGGACAATGGGGTTGAATTAGACGTTAGAATCTCGACCTTACCTCCTCCTCTATCTCTGTTCCCAACCCCCACTCAGTTTCCAGTCACGGGTCTTGCTGAGATGCCTCCCTCTGCCTCCCCTCTCACTGGGGCAACATTTATTCAGGCCTTAGGCACCACCCCTACAGCAGTCTCTGGGGTATCCCCCCCTCTAATCCCTTTGCCCCCTCAGGTGCCAGCTGATCTTTCTCCTTGCCAGTCAGATTCCCTGTCCTTGAAGCCCAAACCAGTTGAGTCATCATTCCCCAGTCCCTCCCTCTAAGAAACAAGTTCAGGTGTTTTTAGGCATGACTGGATTTTGTAGACTCTGGATTCCTAATTTTTGTTTTATTGCTAACCCCCTTTATGAAACTACTCAAGGCACTGACTCAGACCAGGCAAAAGCTTTTGAGACTCTGAAAACTAATTTGACCACCACCCCATCACTACACCTACACAATCAGGGAAAATCTTTCACTCTGTGTGTTAATGAAAGGAGAGGACCGGTTTTGGGAGTCTTAACCCATTCCTTAGGACCTGACCCCAGGCCAGCTGATGTTTTTATTTACTCAGAATATACTTTCTTTGTTCTACATGCCTAGGGAGCAATCTGGAAAGAAGGGGGATATCTGACAGCAAAAAACTACCCTATCAAACATATCATTCTATGTTTTAGCCTTGCCATAGTCATCTTTGATTTTCTCTAGAGAAATTATCTTTTATGCCAGGGAAATAATCTTTTCTTTATACTCCTTTCTTGCCTATTTGGTGTGTGTTTGCTAACTTCCTTGACAAGTTTATCTTCCAGACTGCAAGTCCTCAGCTTCCAGATGACAGCCCAGGCTATATACCAACCTCCGAATGAATCTGAGCTCTCCAGCCCACTGGACCTGGCACTGCCTAGGTTCTGATGTCTGACCCCTTGAACAGGACCCATCAATGCAGGGGCAGCCCTATGCCCCTTGCCAGCAGGAAGCAGTTTCAGAAGCTGAGACCTTCATACTTTACCCCAAAAGAATTTGGGTCCAATCAGTTTTATGGGGAATTGATGGGGTTCAGACTCTGGGAGCCTCATTGAGCTCCCCTTGAATCTTTCCATTTGTTCCAGCAGTCTCAGGAAGCCCATGGCCTTTTCATTATCACTATGCTCAAGTGTCTGTTTCACCCCCACCCTTGATCCCATCAAAACTCCATTTCCCAGGCTGTTGACCACTCCCATCAAGATCTATATTCATTTCCATACTGCTCCTATCAAGATCTCTGGATTGTCCCACCTGCTTCCCACCCAAGCCCTCCATTGTCTTATATCTCCTGATTGCCTCTAGCTGTTTCCAACCCTTGACCAGTCATTCCCTCCTTCAACTTCTCCTCAAGACCCTCCCTAAATCCCTCCTCCCATTACCCTAGACTACCAGACTACCCCCAGATCACACCTAGAGTCTTTTCTGTATTTAAGTTCCATCTTGCCTCCATGAAGTCACTCAGATTCAATCCAACTCAGACTCTAACTGGGATTCTATCTGGCCCACTTGTGAATACAAGAGTTACAAATGCTTAAGTTCCCTAAGAGCCAACCCAATGTGGGGAATCTTTAATAAACTTTGTTTTTCTTTGGCTTTAAGAAGGCTTGACTCAAATTCATTCAAGCAGGACCTGGACTCTCAGTAAATGACAAGGTTTCTGGGTGCTGCAGACCCCAAAATACTGAAATACCTGGTCCTGCTCGAATGAATTCAACTCAAGCCTTCTTAAAGCCAAAGAAAACAAAGTTTATTAAAGATTCGCCAAATTTACTTGGCTGTTAAGGACCCTAAGCATTTGTAATGCTTGTATTCACAAGTGGGCCAGATAGAATTCCAACTACACAGAGTCTGAGCTGGATTGAATCTGAGCGACTTCATGGAGGCAAGATGAAACTAAAAACCAGAAAAGAGTCTTAGGAAAAGAGTAATGGTATAGTTTGTAGAATGCTAAAGTTGGAGACAGGAAGATTTGAAATCAAATTTCATCTCCAGTACTGATCTGTTTTGTGAACCATAGGTAACACTAGATCATTTGAGCTTACTTTTCTCTTTTAGGAAATGGAGTTATATAATGCCTATACTACCTGTGCCACAGAACTAATGTGAAGGTCAACTGAGATATGTCAAATGCTTCACAAATTTTGAAGCAGAATAAAATGTCAGATATTGTAATGATTATTGTTATTATTATTAATATTATAAGAATGAATAAAATCAAGAGTTTTAGTGATATAATATAGTAATCAAAATTAAGCTATATATTCCTGCATTTAGAAGGCAGGGATGAAAGCATCATTAGTGAAGCAGACAGCAGTAGATAGATGGTATAATGTATAGTGCATTAGACTTGGTGTCAGGAAGACCTGTATTCAAATTCTGCCTCAGGTGTTCTTTAGTTGTGTGACCCGTGGGAAGACTGCTTAACTTTTCTCAATTTTACTTTCCTTTTGTGCAAAAAAGAGGACATTAATAGCACATACCACAGTGAGTTATTGTGAGGATGAGATAAACCAACAATCCAAGTCAAGAAAGTGTTTATTGGCTTGGATTTTATGCTACGCACAATAGTGTCTGGGAATACAAATGCAACATGAAGAAAACCTGTGACCTCAGGGAACTTGAATTCTAATAGGGAAAGAAAACAAAGGCAACACATAAATGTAAACTGAAAAACAGAATGAAGAAAGAGGGTGAGAAAAGGGGAAGAATGTACTTCCAGGGTAAAAAGGCCACTGTGAAATGGTGGAAGAAATCAGAAGGATCAAAAATAGTTTGATATTTGTAAGGTGCTTTTCAACTTTTAAAACGCTTTGCAAATGCTAGGCAAGGTCATCTCTTTTTAATGGGTATGTAGATGGAGAAGTAGAGAAGTTCAATATCACAGAGAGTAATATAGGAAAACATTGTACCAAGAACAATACAGAGAAATCAAAGATGATGAACATTAAGAAAATGATCGTTAATTTGATAATTATGAAGTCATTGATGACCTTGAATATAAGAGTTTCATTATTAGAGGAAGTAAAATGCAGAATATGAAAAGTTGAGAAATAAGAGAAAGGACTTCTTCCTGTTTTGTGATGTTAGTCAATCTGATGGGTATGATGTGGTGCCTCAGACTTGTTTTGATTTACATCTCTCTAATCAATAGTGATTTACAGTATTTTTTCATGTGACTATATACGGATTTAATTTCTTCCATTGGAAACTGCCTGTTCATATCTTTTGACCATTTATCAATTGAGGAATGGCTTGTATTCTTGTATATTTGACTCAGTTCTCTATATATTTTAGAAATGAGGACTTTGTCACAGACACTATTTACAAAAATTCATTCCCAGTTATCTGCTTCCCTCCTAATCTTGATTGCATTGGATTTGGTTGTAAAAAGAATTTTAAGTTTAATTTAATCAAAATCATCTATTTTGCACTTCATAATGCTTTCTATCTTTTCTTCAGTCAAAAATTCTTCCTGTCTCTATAAATGTGGTAAATACACCATTCCTTCCTACACTAATTTGATTATAGTATCAATCCTTATACCTAGATCATGTATCCATTTTGACTTTATTCCTGTGTACAGTGTCAGGCATGGGTCTATGCCTAGTTTCTGCCCCACTGTTATCCAGTTTTCCCAGAAATTTTTCTTGAAGAATGAGTTCTTCTCTCAAAAGCTGGGGTCCTTGGATTTATCAAACAGTATATTGCTATATTCACTGACTACTGTGTCTTGAGTACCTAACTTATTCCACTGGTCTACACTTCTGTTTCTTAGCCAGTACCAAGAGGTTTTGATAATTGCTGCTTCATAATACAATTTGAGATCTAGTAGGGCTAAGCCACATTCCTGAGTATTTCTTTTCATTAATTCCCTTGATATTCTGGACCTTTTGTTCTTCCAGATGAATTTTGAAATTATTATTTCTAGCTCTGGAAAATAGTTATCTAATAGTTTAATTGACAAGGCACTGAAAAAGTAAATTAATTTTTATTATATTGGCTTGGCGTACCCACAAGCAACTGATGTTTTTCCACTTACTTAGATCTGACTTTATTGATGTGAAAAGTGTTTTGTAATTGTGTTCATATAGTCCCTGGATTTGTTTTGGCAGGTAGACTCCCGAATATTTTATAGTGTCTACTGTAACTTTAAATGGTATTTCTCTTTCTATCTCTTGCTGTTGGGCTTTGTAGTAATATATAGAAATGCAGAAGATTTATGTGGTTTATTTTTTAACCTGCAACTTTGCACAAGTTGTTTCTCATTTCAAATAGTTTTTACTTGAATCTCTGGGATTCTCTAAGTATATTATCACATCATCTGCAAAGAGTGATAACTTAGTTTCATCTTTGCCTATTCTAGTTTCTTCAATTTCTTTTTCTTCTTTTATTGCTAGAGCTAAAATTCCTCATACCATATTGAATAATGGTGGTGAAAATAGACATCCTTGTTTCACCACTGATCTTATTGGAAATGCATGTAGGTTATCTCCATTACATATAATGCTTGCTGAAGGTTTTAGGTACTGATTATTATTTTATTGAAAATTCCATTTATTCCTATGCTCTCCAGTGTTCTCAATAGAAATGGGTGTTGTATTTGGTCAAAAGCTTTTTCTACATCTATTGAGATAATCATGTGGCATCTGTTAGTTTTGTAGCTGATATGATTAATAATGCTAATAATTTTCCTAATATTGAACGAGCCCTGCATTCCTGGTATAAATCCTATTTATCATAATGTATTATTCTTGTGATAAGTTGCTGTATTCTTTCTATTAAAATCTTATTTAAAATTTTTGCATCTATATTCATTATAGAAATTGGTCTATAATTCTCTTTCTCTGTTTTGGCTATTCCTGGTTTAGGTGTCAAAACCATATTTGTATCATAAAAAGAATTTAGGAGGATTTCTTCTCCAATTTCCCCAGATATTTGGTGTAGTATTGGAATTAGCTCTTCTTTAAATGTTTGATAGAATTCATTTGTAATTCATCTGGCCCTGGAGATTTTTTTTCCCTAGGGTAATCATTGATGGCTTGTTCAATTTCTTTTCTTTTTTTTTTGAGATGGATATATTTGAGTATTCAACTTGCTCTTCTGTTAATAAGGGCGATTTCCACTTTTTTAAAATGATCATACATCTCCTCTAGATTGTCAAATACATGTACAAAATGTTCCACAAAGTGATTTCTAATTATTTTTTACATTTCCCTCCTCATTGGAGGTGAGAAGATTCTTTAATTTTTTGGTATTGGTAATCTGATTTTCTACTTTCTTTTTGTTAATCAAATTGACAAAATGCTTATCAATATTATTGCATTTATCATAAGGCCAACCCTTAGTTTTATTTTATCAGTTCAATATTTTGGTTTTTTTTTTTTTTAATTTCAGTTTTATTTATCTCTCGTTTGGTTGTCAGTATTTCTAATTTGGTATTTATTTGAGGATTTTCAATTTGTTCTTTATCTAGCTTTTTCAGCTGCATGCTGAATTCATTGATCTCCTCCTTCTCAGTTTTATGCATGTAGGCATTCAAAGATATAAACTTCCCATAAGAACTTCTTTTGTAGTATCCCATATGATTTGGTAGGTAGTGTCATTATTGTCATTCTATTGAATGAAGTTATTGTTTCTGTAATTTGTTATTTAACCCACTTATTCTTTAGCATTAGATTGTTTAGTTTCCAATTAGTTTTTGGTTTATATTTCCATGACCTTTGGCTACATATAATTTTATTGCATTACGATATGAGAAGAGTGTATTTAATATCTCTGCCTTTCTGCCCTAGATTGTGAAAACATGGTCAATTTTTGTATATGTATTATGTACTGCTGAGAAAAAAAGTATATTCCTTTCTGTCCCCATTCAATTTTCTCCATAGATCTATCATATCTACTCTATTCAGAGTTTTAATCACCTTGTTATCTTCATTCTTGTTTATTTTTAGGATAGATTTGTCAAGTTCAGAGAAGAGGAGTTTGAGGTACTCCATTAGTATAGTTCAGTTGTCTGTTTCTTCCTGTAACTCGCTAAAATTCTCTAAGAATTTGGATGCTATACCACTTGGAGCATATATGTTTAGTAATGACATTGCTTCGTTGTCTATGGTGCCTTTTAGCAGGATATGGTTTCCTTACTTATCTCTTTTGATTAGATTTTTTCTGCTTTTGCTTTGTCTGAGGTTAGGATTGCTACCTCTGCTTTTTTTACATCAGATGAAGCACAATTCATTCTGATCCAACCTTTTACTTTTACCCTTTGTGTGTCTGCCAGTTTCAAATATGTTTCTTGTAAACAATATATGGTTAGATTATGATTTTCACTCCATTCAGGTGTCTGTCTCTGTTTTATGGGACAATTCATCCCATTCACATTCACAGCTATGATTAATATATGTTTCTTTCTCTCTATCCTCTTTCTATCATTTGTCCTTTTATTTCTCACTTCTCCCTTCTGCTCCACAATAGAGTTTGAAATTTAGACTACCACCTCTTGCAGTCTCCCCTTCCTTCTTTCAGGTCCCCTCCCTTTTATTCCCCTTTATTCTTACTACTTCTTCCCTCCCTTTTAGGCCCCCCCCCTTTTTTTTCCACCTTGATCTCTTACTGCTTATATAGCTAGCTAGATTTATATACATAATTAAGGTTGTTGTTCCCTCCTTGAACCAAATCTGATGAGAGTACCTCTCAAACAATGCTCATCTCCTCCTCTCTTTCCCTCTAGTGGAATATAATTTTATGCCTCTTCCTGTGATATAATTTACCATTTTCTGCCTCCTCCTTTACACATTTTGAATGTTGAAACAAGCCTGGGTATGGGAATTTTTTTCTCTATTACTCTAAGGTGTAGTTATAGTGAGAGTAAGTGATTTAAGCATGGTAACATAGTTAGGAAGTATTAGATGGGGTGTTTGAACTCAGGCCTTTCTGATTCCAAATCTGTTACCATATCCCTGTTAAGATCCTTTGCTATTTACTAAGGGCATATTATTTTCTTTAAAGTTGGAGATCCCAGTGTGGGGTGGTAGTGGTGGTGGTGGTGCCAGAACCACAATGGCAGGGGAGAAGGATCCCCTGTAGTAGCTCCCTTGCATAGCCCAGAAACTATTTGTAAAAATGACTCTAAACAAATTCTAGAGCAGCAGAAGCCACAAAACAACTAAGTGAAAGAGATTCCCAGCCCAAAACAGCCTGGAAAGCAAAAGGAAAGTTCTATGACACTGGTCTCAGAGCAGAGTATGGCCTTTGCTGGGCAACAGAAACAGGAATGGAACAGGTCTCAGGGTACATGGAATCCCTGGCCATAGATGCAGTTCCCAGATCCCTCAACTCACCAATACCAAAGGCAACTTTAAAGGTCAGTGAGAAAGCTCCTTTACCTGCATATGAAGGGAACTTGCTGTTGCCCAAGTGGCTCCAGGGTGGCAGTAGTTGCTGTGACACAGAGTCCATTTTAGGAGTCTTCTGCCTAAAGCCCCTGGGGGAATTGCACAGCTGATCTGAATCTAACCATGAGTGGTGACCCTGGGGTGAGGAGGAGTGCTGCCTGGCCTGGTGGAGCTTGTGGAGGCTTTGGAGAGGATTCTTGGTTTGTGTTTGCTCCCAGACCAGAGTACAGTCCAGGAGAGAACTAAACTCCCCTCCCTTGATTGTACTACCTTGGAGGAAGTGAGAACTTACATTTCCCCCGAGTATACCCTCCTCCCTACAAAGGATTCAAAAATCAAATAACTGGCTGGAAAAATGCCCCCAAAAAGAGAAAAAAATATAATTATGGAAGGCTACATTATTGGTGAAAAGGTATTTTTTTTCCATTTTTTCAGATAAGGAAGAACAATTCATACCATCAGAGGAAGACAAAAGTCAAGATTTCTGCATCCAAACCCTCCAAAATAAATATGTAGTGGTCTCAGACCATAGAAGAGCTCAAAAAGGATTTTGAAAATCAAGAAAGAGAGGTGGAGGAAAAACTAGGAAGAGAAATGAAAATAATGCAAGAAAATCATGGAAATAGAATCAACAGTTTCCTAAAGGAGTTCTAAAAATGCTGAAGAAAATAATACCTTTAAAAATAGGCTAATTCAATTGCCAAAAGAGGTCCAAAAAGCCAGAGGATAAAAAATGCTTTAAAAAGCAGAATTGATCAAATTTAAAAGGAGGTACAAAACCTCACTGAATAAAATAGTTCTTTAAAAATGAGAATGGAGCAAATGGAAGGTAATGACTTTATTAGAAACCAAGAAATTACAAAACAAAATCAAAAGAATGAAAAAATAGAAGACAATGCAAAATATTTCATTGGAAAAACAACTGACCTTAAAAGTAGGGCCAGGAGTGTCAATTTAAAAATTATGGGACTACCTGAAAGCCATGATAAAAAAAAAGAGCCTAGACCTCTTATTTCATGAAATTATCAAAGAAAACTACCCTGATATTCTAGAACCAGAGGGTGAAATAAATATTGAAACAATCCGCTGATCACATCCTGAAAGAGATCTGAAAAGAGATGCTCCTAGGAATATTGTAGTCAAATTCCAGACTTCTTAGATCAAGGGGAAAATATTGTAAGCAGCTAGAAAGAAACAATTTGATTATTGTGGAAATACAATCAGGATCACACAAGATCTAACAGCTTTTACATTAAGTGATCAGTGGTCTTGTGATATGATATAAAGAGAACTGAGTCAAATTTAGAAGAATATAGGTCATTTCCTAATTGATAAATGGTCAAAATATATAAAGAGACAGTTCTCAGAGGACGAAATTAAAGATATCTCTATTCATATGAAAAACTGCTGTAAATCACTATTGATTAGAGAGATGCAAATCAAAACAACTCTGAGATGCCACATCACACCTATCAGATTGACTAACATGACAGTACAACAAGAAGATAAATACTGGATAAGATATGGGAGTATTGGAAAACTTATTCATTGTTTTAGAGCTGGGGGCATAACCAGTCATTCTGGAGAGCAATTTGGAAATAAACCTAAAGGGTTACAAAAGTGTGCATACCCCTTGCCCCAGCAATACCAATTCTAGGACTGTATCCCCAAGAGATGATAAAATTGGGAAAGGGTCCCACATGTACAAAAATATTTATAGCAGCACTCTTTATGGTGGCCAAAATCTAGAAATCAAGGGTATGCCTCTCAATTAGGGAATTATTGAATATATCGTGGTATATGAATGTAATGGAATACTACTCTGCCATAAGAAAGGATGAACAGGAAGACTTCAAAGAGGTCTGGAAAGACTTATATGAACTGATGTTGAATGAAAGGAGCAGAACCAGAACTTTATACACAGTAACAACCACAGTGTGAGAGGATGTTTTCTCGTAGACTTAGAAATTCATTGCAATGTAAGGACTTAAAAAATCTCAGTGGTCTTTTAAGTCAAAGTGACTTCCATATCCAGAGGAAGAACCATGGAATTTGATCACAGGATTTTGCAGATCATTTGTTTTTGCATTATGTTTGGTTTGTTTTATGATTTCTCCTCTTCATTTTAATTCTTCTATGCAACATGACTAAGGTGAAAATGTATTTAACAGGAATGTCTCAGTAGAAGCTGCATAAAATTGAATGCCATCTGAGGGAGGGAGAGAGAAGGGAGAGGGAAAAGAGGGTGAAGAAGGAGGAGAAATCTAAGTTATTTGGAAGTGATGGTAAAACATTGAAAACAAAATAATTAAAATATATAAATAAATAAAATCTTAAAAAAATAATTAAAAATGGATTATGGGGCTTGGAATATGATATTCCAGAAGTCAGAGGAAATGGGATTGAAACCAAGAATCATCTACCCAGCAAAACTAAGTATAATACTGCAGAGGAAAAAAGGATATTCAATGAAGCAGAGGACCTTCAAGGATTCTCATGTAAAGACCAGAACTGAAAAGACAATTTGCCTTTCAAACACAAGACTCAAGAGAAGCATGGAATTGTAAACAGGAAAGAGAAATCATAAGGTACTTACTAAAGTTGAACTCTTTACATTCCTACATGGAAAGATAATATTTGTAACTCTTGAAACTTTTCTTAGTATTTGGGTAGTTGGAGGAATTATGCACTCACACACATATACATGCATACATACATACAAATATAGATAGATGATAGATAGATAGATAGATAGATAGATAGATAGATATAGATATAGACAGATAGAGAGCACAAGGTAAGTTGAATAGGAAGGGATGATATCTAAAAAAATAAAATTAAGCAGTGAGAGAGGAATATATTGGGAAATGAAAGGGTGAAATGGAGTGTGACAAATTGTCTCTCATAAAAGAGGCAAGGAAAAGGTTTGTTTTTTATTTTTTATTTATTTATTTTTTTTTGTAATGGAGGGTATAAGGGGGAAAGTAAGAGTGTAAAAGTGACCTCTCCTCACATTTGGCTTAAGGAGAGAATAACATGCACACTCAATTTGGTATGAAAATCCACTTTACACTATAGGAAAGTGGTGGAGAAGTGGATAAGTGGGGGTGGGGGATGATAGAAAGGAGGGCAAGTGGGATGAGGGAGTAATTAGTAGTAAGCACTTTTGAGGATGAACAGAATCAAAAGAGAGGACAGAAGAAATGGGGGGCAGAATAGCATGGAAGGAAATATTGTTATTCTTACACAACATGTTATTCTTACACAACATGACTATTATGGAAGTTTTTTGCAAAATTACACCTAAATGCCAAGATGGCAGAGTAGAAGGATGCACGTTTACGAGCTCCAACCCACAGCCCATAGAATTAATGTAAAAGGAGACGCCCATAACTTCTGGACCACTGAAAGGGGTACGGAAACGGAGTGGAAGAGATTTCTTTGCCAGAGAGCCCTGGAGACCCGTCCCCAGGGTCCGTCGTGCCCCAGAAAGCGGACCCCACCCCAGCGCTGCTCTGGCTGTGGCCCCAGAGAAGCTGACCCGAGCAGGCTTCAGGGATGGAAGCTCCGGCAGCCGGGAAAGTCCCTCCGCCCACAGAAGCTACCGGTCAGTGAGAGAGACGGCTGGCTGGCTGAGGGGAGTGGGGTGTCTCTGTGACTCGGGCCGCCTCGGGAGGAAGCGGTGGCAGCAGAGGCGTGGGCGGCAGTGGAGGCAGCAGTGGCTGCGGCCGCCCAGCACTCCCCCAGAAGCAGGCAGGATCTTCATTACAGAAAGTCTCTGCATAAACAACCTGAGGGAGCTGAGCCTGGGAGACGGCCCGTCCCCACCCCGCTCCTTTTCTGAAGGCCTCTGCATAAAGCCCCTGAGGGAACTCAGCCTGGGAGGCACCCCCCCACCCGCTCCATTCCTGAAAGTCTCTGCATAAAGCCCCTGAGGGAGCTGAGCCTGGGAGGAGGCCCTGCCCCCACCCCAGCACCAGAACTAAAGCTCACATTTGATTAGCAGCTGGGCGGGCGGCGGGGAAAGCCCATTTGAATCTCAGAGCTCAAGCACTAGCTGGGCGGATCTAGGCGGGGGTGGACAGGAATCTCAGAAGTCAAGTAATTGGCTGGGATAATGCCTAGAAAAGGGAAGAAAAATAAGACTATAGAGAGTTTTTTCCAACAAATGCAAATGATCCCGACATTCGGATCTGATGACAAGGATGTATTCTTGCCATCAGGAAAAGACGTGGAGGGCGGGGCCTCGGTACCCCAGACACCAGAGGGGGATGTCAGGTGGGCTCAGGCCTTGGAAGATCTCAAAAAGGATTTTGAAAAGCAACTTAGACAGGTGGAGGAAAAACTGGGAAGAGAAATGAGAGAGATGCAAGAAAAGTATGAAAAACGGGTCAATACCTTGGTTAAGGAGACCCAAAAAAATGCTGAAGAAAATAACACCTTGAAGAATAGGCTCACTCAATTGGCAAAAGAGGTTCAAAAAGCCAATGAGGAGAAGAATGCTTACAAAAGCAGAATTAGCCAAATGGAAAAAGAGGTTCAAAAACTCACTGAATTTAATAGTTCTCTCAAAATTAGAATGGAACAGATGGAGTCTAATGACTTTACGAGAAAACAAGAAATCACCAAACAAAAATAAAAGAATGAAAAAATGGAAGAGAATGTGAAATATCTCATGGGAAAAACATCTGACCTGGAAAATAGATCCAGGAGAGACAATTTAAAAATTATGGGACTACGTGAAAGTCATGATCAAAAAAAGAGCCTAGATATCATCTTCCATGAAATTATCAAGGAAAACTGCCCTGACATTCTAGAACCAGAGGGCAAAATAAGTATTAAAGAATCCATCGATCACCACCTGAAAGAGATCCAAAAAAGAGAAACTCCTAGGAACATTGTGGCCAAATTCCAGAACTCCCAGCTCAAGGAGAAAATCTTGCAAGCAGCTAGAAAGAAACAATTCCAGTACTGTGGAAATACAATCAGGATAACACAAGATCTAGCAGCTTCTACATTAAGGGATCGAAGGGCATGGAATAGGATATTCCAGAAGTCAAAGGAACTAGGACTCAAACCAAGAATCACCTACCCAGCTAAACTGAGTATAATACTTCAGGGGAAAATATGGTCTTTCAATGAAACAGAGGACTTTCAAGCATTCTTGATGAAAAGACCAGAGCTGAAAAGAAAATTTGACTTCCAAACACAAGAATGAGAAGAAGCATGAAAAAGTAAACAGCAAAGAGAAGTATTAAGGGACTTACCAGAAGTGAACTGTTTACATTCCTACATGGAAAGACAATATTTGTAACTCTTAAAACTTTTCAGTATCTGGGTAGTTGGTGGGACCACACACACACATATACACGCATGCATGCACACACACATACACACATGCACATACACACAGAGACAGACAGCACAGAGTGAATTGAATAGGATGGGACCATAGCTGAAAAGAAATTAAGGTAAATGGTGAGAGAGAAATGTAGTGGGAGGAAAGAGGGTGAAATGGAATGGGGTAATTATATGTCATTGAAGAGGCAAGTAGGAGAATTTTTAGTGGAGGGAAAAAGAGGAGAGCTGAGAAAAAAAAAATTAGTTTACCCTCATCACATTTGACTAAAGGAAGGAATAAAATGCACACTCATTTTGGTATGAAAACCTATCTTACAGTATAGGAAAGTGGGGAAGAAGAAGATAAGCAAGGGGGGGGGGATGATGGAAGGGAGGGCAAAGGGAGGAGGGAGCAATTTGAAGTGAACACTTGGGGAGGGACAGGATCAAAAGACAGAAGAGAAACAATGAGGGACAGGGTAGGATGTAGGCTAATTCAGTTAGTCTTACACAACACGACTATTATCGAAGTTATTTGCAAAATTACACAGATATGTCCTATATTGAATTGCCTGCCTTCCCAAAGGGAATGGGTGGGGAGGGAGGGATGGGGAGAATTTGGAACTCAAAGTTTTAGGAACAACTGTTTAGTATTGCTGTTGCTACTAGGAAATAAGAAATACAATTAATGAGGAATAGAAAGTCATCTGGCCCTACAGGAGAAAAGAGAAGATGGAGACAAGAGAAGGGAGGGATGACAGAAGAGAGGGCAGATTGGAGATAGGGAAAATTAGATACTCGGGTTATTGGGGTGGGGGGAGGGGAGAAAAGGGGAGAAAATTTGGAACCCAAAATTTTGTGAAAATGTAAAAAGTTAAATAAATAAATAAAAATTAAAAAAAAAAATACACCTAAACGGCTTATATTTAATTGCTTGCCTTCTCAGTGGGGACAGGTTGGGAGCAAGGAAGGGAGAGAAGTTGGAACTCAAAGTTTTAGGAAAAAATGTTAGGAATTGTTTTTGCATGCAATTGGGAAATAAAAAAATACAGGTAATGGGCTATAGAAATCTATCTTGACCTATAAGGAAGGAGAGTAGATGGCAATAAGGAAAGGGAGGGGTTTGATAGAAGGGAGGACAGGTTGAGGGAAGGGGTAATCAGAAATGCAAGGTGTTATGGAATGGGGGCAGGAGAGAGATGGGGAGGAAATTTGGAAGTCAAAATTCTGTGGAAATGAATGTTGAAAACTAAAAATAAATAAACATTAAAAAATAAAGCTGGAACTTCAGTGTTCTCTCTTCCATTCTTAGCTTATTTTGGAGTGATTTACACTGGTATCTTTCCTTTCATTTTTGAGGGGGAAATTCCTGAAATCTCCTGTTTTTTTTTCCCAAAATCTTCCTTGTTCTCCTGTTTTCCCTGCCCTGCTCTACAACAACTGTCAACCTAAGGAAAGACAATAAACATACATGTGTATTTGTGTATTATATGTATATTTTATACACACATATGAATATGAAATTTGATGGGGTTTTATTCAATATGTATGTAAATCAAAATCAAATATTTTCCTGGAGTCATTTCTTTGTGGATATCAACATGATTAAAGATGCTTATATTTTTTGATAATATAAACCTAACGAAAATAATCTCAATCTGATCAGTGTAGCTAATTGCTTTGTCTTGCTTTGTAGCACACATTCCTTATGCGCTAACATGGCTACTCATCCCTATTATGCATTTTTAAAAACTGGAATATCGTGTTCTAAGTAAGTTTTGATATCTGTTTTATTACTCATTGTTTGTTATGCCCTCAAGTCTCAGATAGTTTAGTAGACATTTTACTTTTCCATGACAATTTTCAGTTGTTCTTTTGAGAACTGTTTGAAAGTTGAGGAGTTTAATCTGTTTTTTGATGATCCATCTGTGTTTGGTATGAGAGTAATCATCTCATAGAAATGTAATATTTTTCAGTTCATTAATTGAACTCTTTCTCATGCTTGGATTTATTAAAACAGTATCAAATCAGTATTAAAAGTAGTACTTTTTTTTTTTTACTTCTTGTGTACAAAGAGGAAATATTATAACCTCGCATCATATATTTGTCCACTCTTCTTGACATCAATATTCCAGATATTTTTAAGGGTTAAGATTCAGAAGTATAGAAAAAAATGAATTTTGTGTTCCTGAAGTTCATCTTCTTGCTTTCATTTAAAAAAAATAAAAGGTACTCTTTGGCTGCTTATTAAAATTTTCTCACATAGTGAGAGGCAAAGTAATACAGTGGATAGGGATTTCCTCAGAACAAGGAAGACGAGATTTGACTGAGGTTTTCTTTTCTGTGCTTGCCTCTCTGTCCATTTTGCAATACTATTTTTCAATCCACAATATTATATATGTGAGTGATTATACAGGATATGTATGAGGGTATGTGGGTATACATGGAAAGAGTAATATAAAATAGTCTTTTATTTGGTGAGGTAAGTGATAGAGTGGATAGATTACTGGGCATGAGGTCAAAAAGAATACGTGTCTGGTGTCAGAGACTTACTAGCTGTGTGATCCTGGGCAAGTCACTTTACTTTTGTTTTCCTCAGTTTCCTCATTTGTAAAATGAGAATAATAAAAGCACCTACTTCCCAGGGTTATTTAGAATAACAGTAGTAGCAGCTAGCATTTTTATGCACATACTATATGCCAAGCATGGTGGTAAGAACTTTACTAATATTTCTTTTGATTCTCACAGCATCACTGAGTATTATGTTCTATTATTATCCCCATTTTATAAGTGAGGAAACTACAAAAAATCACTTGCTTATGATCATACAGCTAGTATGTGTCTGAGGTTGAATTTGAACTCACATCTTCTTAATTCTAAGCTTGGTACTCTATCCACTGTGCCACCCACTTGGTACTCTATCCACTGTTAATGAATAGACACATTTTCATTCTTTGTAGTTTTGTGCGTAGCCCCTATCATAGTGCTTACAACATAGTAGTCATTTTTTTTTTAAACTATTCTTTGATTTTCTATTCACTATCAATAGACATATGATAAAAAGTTCAAATCACAAATAATTCTAGAAAAACAAAGTAGGGCAATTCTGAAATTATACCTCATATTCATTCAATTGGCAATAAATAGGAAAAAATAGAAAATGAGAAGTTTTGGGAGGGTTACAGTAAAAAAAAAGGCACTTTTTTAAAAAAAATTGGTATAGCCATTATGCAAAGCATTTTGGAACTATGTCCTTAATATTACTAACCTATGAATTTCTTTTGATGCAGTAAAACCTATCTCAACTAGGCCTGTGTATGCATGTGCATGTATGCACATACACACACATTTATACACCTTAATATATGCACATATATTAATTCTTTCTTTAGTGGAAAGTAACTGAAAACTAAGGAGACTCCTTAGTCATTGGGAATGACTGAACAAGTGGTGACTTATGGATACATTAGAATACCATTTTGCATAGTGTGACAATTAAAGGGAGAGTATCAGAAAAAATTTAAAAGATTTGTATGAGTTGTTGTATGTTAAACTGAGAACTAAGATAAAAACTGCAATAAATGCTCAAAATTGAAAATACTTTGAAAGAATAAAGAATTTCAATCAAGAAAGTGATTAATTACAATACTAGAGGAACAAAGACGATGAAGATTGTTATTCACCTCCTGACTAAAAATTAATGGATCCAGGATGCAGAATTAGGTATACATTTCTGGATATGGTCAATGTGGGGATCTGTTTGATTTTACTATGCATATTTTAATAATATATTATTTTATCAATTACTAGTAGAAACAATTTGTAAGATTATTTTACATTTTGAGTTCAAAATATTCTTCATCCCTCCTTCCGTGCCCTTTTTGCTTGAGATGGCATCCAAGTTGATATACATTATACCCCTGTAATCTTGCAAAATAGTTTCATCTTTCATGTTATAAAAGATAACAGAACAAAAGCACACACAAAGAAAAGTGAAAAATAGTATTTTTCAATCTTCATTCAACCTCCGGATGATCTTCAATCAATGTGCTGAGAAGAATACGTAAGTTATTCACAATTGATCTTAGTACAATATTAGGGCTACAATATACATGTTTTCCTGGCTTTTCTTAATTCACTTTTCATCAATTCACATGTCTTTGCAAATCATAGTAGCTGAAGCTTTTGCTAAATGCATCCTGCTTGCTTTTTATGCACAAAAATATTTCATTACAATAATATGCCACACATTGTTCAGTAATTCCTCAATTGTTGGGCTCTTTCTCAATTTCTAATTCCTTACCACAGCAAAAGGAGTTCCTATAAATATCTTTGTACAAATAAATCCTTTCCCTTTATTTTTTTTCTTCATTTCTTTGAGATCCAGACTTAGTAAGCAATATGTGTATTCTAAAAATAGTTTTGTAGTAGAAGTATAAATGTGGAAAAAAACTGATCTTTCTTAAGTAAAAATATTATCATTTATTTATACATATTATCATTGAATCGAATTAATTTTGTTTTTAAATATTTCAAGGAATTCTAAGTGATCTAAATATAGAGATAGGAGACACCTGCTTGTAAAAGAGATCAGAGTATGGCATTTTGCTCTGTGTAATCAATTTTTTTTTCATAATCCACAAACAATCAGCACAATAGGATCATATATTCTTTATCATCCTTCATTTAATTTTGAGGTGATAAAGATGTTTTAAAAGCTTTCCAGTTTTAAAGACTATAAAAGCCTCCCCCCTCGACTAATATGTTTATAAAGAAGACCCTCTTTGAGAAGCCAAGATGGCCTAGTAATCAGTAACTCTCTTTAGTTCTTTTGCATCCATCTCCAAATAATCATAAAATAGCACCTCAGAAGAAACTCTGGAAAGGTGGAACCTGCAGAAAGACAAGGTGATTCAGGCTTTTGTCTTGGGAAATGTGGAAGATCAGTGAAAAAAAGTACATCTCACTTGGATAAAAAGGGGCGCATATTCCAGGACAAGAAACAGTTCAGTAAGCCCCAGCAAACTGTCAGGAGATCCTGAATCCCAACGCAGTGAAGCAGATGAACACCAGCATCAGGAAGCTCCATGTGACGCAGCTTAGTCAGGGAAACCCACAGACTTTAGGTTTGAAAGCCACCGTGTGCTTAGGTTATAGACTCAGGAAAGAGCCATCATCCAGTACACAGAAAAAGTAGGCCAGACCTACCTATGCTTCAGCACAACCTGGGGAAAACAGTCTCTCCAGTGGCCAGGCTTCACAGGCTTCAGTGTAGCCTGAAAAACACAGAAAAACACCAGTGAGCCTCAGCAAACACGAGGCACTACCGCTAGGACTCAAGTTCAGCACCAAGTGAGCTGCCCACTGCTACTTCCATCCTCCAGTCTGCCCCTCAACACAGCGTCAGATATGAGGGTCCCTCATGGGCCTCAGGGCATCATTAGTGCAGCAGAAGGGGAGCAACCAGAGACTGAAACTACTGGCATGAGATGTTTGAGACAGAGTCACTTTGATCTTGGGAGCAGAGATCAAACTTAAAAGTAAGGAAAAAGATCCCTAAAAATGAGGAGCAAAAGAACGAGAAAAAGAACCTTGTCAGAGAAAGTAATGGTGACAGGAAAGACCAATATGCAAACTCAGAAAAGGAGAATAATGTCAAAATACCTATAAGCAAAATCTCAAAGGAAAATTGGAATCTGCAAAGGACTTTTGGAAGAACTTGAAAAGAAGTTTAAAAATCATATAAGAGAGTTAGAAGAAAAGTTGGAGAAAGAAATGAGAATGATGAAAGAAAATTATGAAAAAAAAAAGTTTTAACACCTTGAAAAAAAACCAATTGCTTGAAAAGTAAAATTGGCCAAATGGAAAATAAACTACAAAAGCTAACTGAGGAAAACATCACCTTAGAAGTTAGAATTGAGCAAGTTTAAGCTAATGACCCTATGAAACAATAAGTCAATCAAACAAAATCAAAAGAATGAAAAAAAAATGGAAGAAAATGTAAAATACTCCATGGGAAAAACTGACCTGGAAAATAGAACCAGGAGAGACAGTATCAGAATCACTTGATACTCATCATTAAAAGAAGGGCCTGGACATCATTTTGCAAGAAATTATCAATAACTGCCCTGATATTCTGCAACTGGAGGGCAAAAAGGCATTGAAAGACTCCACCCATTACCTCAGGAAAAATATCCTAAATATACTCAAGTAAAAACTAAAGAATATTATAGCATAATTTAAGAACTATCAGCTCAAACAAAAAATATTGTAATTGACCAGGAAGACACAATACAGGCATCTAGAAGTCATAGTCAGGAATACACAGTTGGCAGCTGGAACATTCAAATATTGGAGGTCATGGAATATGATATTCCAGAAGTCAAAGGAGCTAGAGCAACAACCAAAAATTACTTACCAAGCAAAAGTAAACATAATATGTCAAGGGTGAAGTGGTCATTCAACGAAATAGAGAGATTAAAGCTTCCAAATGGGAAGATCAGAACTAAACCAAACTTATTTGTGAAGATAATACTTGTGATTCTTGAAAAGTTTATTGCTAATAATACAGCTGGAAGGAATTTACATAAACAGAGGATACAGGTAAAAGGTGAATTGGAAAGAATGATATAACAGAAGGGACTGAAGATCAGGGGAGGGGAGGTGGTGGACAGAAACAAATCACTGGAGAGGAGGGAAAGCTGAAAGGAGAGAGATGAAAAACAGGAGGAAGAATATGATGGAGGTTAATACAGTTAGCAATCATAACTGTGAATGTGAATGGAATGAACTCTCCCATAAAATGAAAGTGGACAGAAGGGTGGATCAAAATCCTGAATCTTAAAATGTGTTATCTACAAGAAACACACTTGAAGTAGAGAGACAAAGTCAAGATAAGGGGCTAGAACAAAATCTATTATGCTTCAGTGTAGAGGGGGAAAAAAAAGCAGAGGTATCAATCTTGATCTCAGAGAGAGTAAAGGCACACATAGGTCTAATTAAAAGAGATGAGGAAAGGAATCAAATCTTCCTAAAAGACAACATGAACAATGAAGCAATATGAATACTAAACATACATGTACCAAATAGTATAGCATCTAAATTCTTAAAACAGGAGTTAAGAGTGTTACAGGAAGAAATTGACAACAAAATTATACTGGTATGGGACCTTCATTGTTCCTTATCAGAACTCATTAAATCCAACAAAAAGTAAACAAAACAGAAACTAAGGAGGTAAAAAGAATACTAGAAAAGTTACATATGACAGACTGTTAAAGAAAGCCTAATGGATACAGGAAGGAATATGACTTATTTTGCAGCAACACATGACACCAACACAAAAATGTACACCCTAATAAAGCATAAAAATTTCAAAATCACATGTAAAAAAAGTATAAATAAGAAATGTATTTCTTTCATAACATAATGAAATAAAAATGCATTCAACAAAGGACAGTGGAAATCTAGATTTAAAATTAATTAGAAACTAAATAATTTAATCCTGAAGAATATGTGGGTCAAAGAACAATCCATAAACACAATCAATAATTTCATTATAGAGAAATACAACAATGATACAACATACTAAAATTTAAGGGATGCAATCAAAGCACTACTTAGGGGAAAATTTATTTCTTTAACTTCTTCCATCAACAAAATAGAAAAAATCAGAACAATAAATTTTTCATGCAACCCAAAAAACTAGAAAAATAACTAGAAAAATTAAAAATACCAAGTTGAGCACTTAATTGGAAAACCTGAAAATCAAAGGTGAGATTAGTAAGATTTAAAAAAAAATCTATTTAGCTAGTAAATAAATCTAGAAGCTAGTTTTATGAAAAAATCAATAATAGAGATAACCAATTGGTTAATTTCATTAAAAAAAAAAACTGTCGAGAACCAAATATCCAGTATCAAAAATGAAAAGGTTGAAATTAACAACAATGAAGAAGAACTTAAAATAGTCATTAGGAAATATTTTGCTAAATTACATGCCAGTAAATCTGATGATCTGCCTGAAATGGATGAATATTTACAAAAATATACATTATCTAGATTAACAGACCAGGAAATAGAATGCCTACATAATCCCATCTTAAAAAAATAAATTGAATTCCAGAATAAAAAAAAAAGGGGGGGAGTGGCTAAATGGATTCATGAATGAATTCTACCAAACATTTAAAGAGCAACTATTTACAATACTGTATAAGCTATTTGGAAAAATAGTCAAAGAAGGAGACCTACCAAACTAATATTTAAAAAAAATATATTCATTTTTAGTTTCCACAAGATTTTAAATTGCAAATTTTCTCCCCATCTCTCCACTCCCCCCACTCCAAAATATCATGCATTTGGATTACCCCTTACCCCAATCTGCCTCTTCCCTTCCTTTATCTCCATCTCCTCTATTTTCTTGTAGGGCAAGATATGTTTCTATACTCCACTATCTGAATATTTTATTTCCCATTTGCATGTAAAAAAAATTTTTAACACTTGTTAAAACTTGATGACACTTGTTATCTTTCATGAGAGATAATTTGTCCCATTCCATTTCTCCCTTTCTCCTCCCAATATATTCCTCTCTCACCCTTTAATTTTATCTTTTTAGATATCATCCCTTCCTATTCAACTCACCCTGTGCCCTTGGTCTATATGCATATAATCCCTCCAACTACCCAAATATTGAGAAGAGTTTCAAGAGTTACAAATATTTTCTTTCCATGTAGGAGTGTAAACAGTTCAACTTTAGTAAGTCGCTTATGGTTTCTCTTTGCTGTTTACCTTTTCATGCTTCTCTTTATTCTTGTGTTTGAAAGTCAAATTTTCTATTCAGCTCTGGTCTTTTCATCAAGAATGCTTCAAAGTCCTCTATTTCATTGAATGATCATTTTATTGAAGTATTATACTCATTTTTGCTTGGTAGGTGATTCTTGGTTTTAATCCTAGCTCCTTAGACTTCTGGAATATCATATTCCAAACTTTCCATCCCTCAGTGTAGAAGTTGCTCAATCTTGTGTTATCCTGATTGTTCTAATACTCAAACTGTTCTTTTCTTGCAGTTTGCAGTATTTTCTCCTTGACTTGGGAACTCTGGAATTAGATTATAATATTCCTAGAAGTTTATCTTTTCGTATCTCTTTCAAGAGATGATCAATGGATTCTTTAAATATTTAACTCTCTGGTTCTAGAATAGCAGAAAAGCTTTCCTTAGTAATTTCATGAAAGATGATATCTAAGGTCTTTTTTTTGACCATGGCTTTCAGGTAGTCCCATAATTTTTAATTTGTCTCTCCTGGATGTATTTTCTAGGTGACTTGTTTTTCCAATGAGATATTTCACATTGCCTGCTATTTTTTTCATTCCTTTGGTTTTGTTTTACAATTTCTTGATTTTTCTTGAAGTCATTAGCTTCCATCTGCTCCATTCTAATGTTTAAGAAATTATTTTCTTCAGTGAGTTTTTATATCTCTTTTTCCATCTGGCCTATTCTGTTAGTTAGGGCATCATATTCCTCATTGTCTTTTTTGATATCTTTTGCCATGTGAGTTAGTCTATTTTTTGAAGTGTTATTTTCTTCAGCATTATTTTTGGTTCTCCTTTAGGAAGCAGTTGCATCACTCTCATTTCTGTTCTCCACTTTTGCTCTACTTCTCTTACTTGATTTTTAAAACCCTTTTTGAGCTCTTCCATGGCCTGAGTCTAATCCATATTTTTCTTGGATACTTTTGATGGAGGATCTTTGACTTTGTTCTCTTCTGTTTCCATGCTTTGATACTCCTTGTCACCAAAGTAAGACTCTATAGTCTGTTTTTTGTTTTTCTGTTTTTTGTTCATTTCCCCAGCCATGTACTTGACTTTAAATCTCTTTGTCAAGGTATTTCTCTGTTTCCAGTGGCAGTGAAGGATGGACTGTCAGCCCCTCAATCTCCCCACAGTTTGTGGGCCTACAATCCTTGGTTGCAGCTGTCACTGCTGCTGCTGTGACAGCTGCAGTTTTCTTCATCCCCTCTCCCTTCTGTTGCCCTGTGGCTGATCCCACAGGCTTTTCTATTTCACCTTACAATTTGTCCTAAGTGTTTTGGGGTCCTGAAATCTGGAAACTGCCACAAATGTGAGAGATTCAATCTCCCTAAGCCCTGATCAGGTCCCCTTTGTGGCTATGTAGGTCCCACTGGACTGAGTTCTGCTCCCGGAGTGGTGCACTTCTTGGCAACCTTGTAGACTGTCTTGGCTAGAGATTTGCATAAATCCATCATTCTGTGGCTTCTGCAGTTACAAAAGTTGTTTAGAGCCATTTTTTTTACAATTATGTGGCTGGCTGGGTTTGGTAGGAAGGCTCTAGAAGGTTTGTAGTGTTACTCAGCTATCTTGACTCTGTCCCACCCAAATTTCTTTTATGATATTAATATGAAGAATTTCTTTAATTCGTGGGTTAATGAATCTAATGCAAATTTTGTATAGATTGTAATTTAGGCATATAAATTAATGGTTGTTTATGTTGTCTCTCAGTTACCTAATTTTGGATTAATAAATCTGAGTCTTTTATCCTGCTATTCATAATTTATTATCTTCAACTTCTTCAGGTATTTGGACATAGGTCCTTTAATGACCTCATCACTATATCACCAACAACACAGATCTCCTCTATGTATATTTAGTCTAATTCTTTATTTCCATTTATTACCTTTCAAAAAATACCCTGGAAATGTGATATTAGGGTACAAGAGTGTTGGTTTTGCTTCCGCTATTGAAGGGGAGATAGTAACAAAATAGTTTCTGCAAATATTTTCCATTTTTCTTCTTAATAGTCCCCCTTCCATTTTTCTCCATCAGTGCTGTTGGGATGGAATTATTTAGTTTGATTTCTTGCTGCCCTTTTTTTAACATGGTTTTACTCCTCACTTCTTTAAAAGGGATTATTTGCTCTGCCTTCCAAACGAGGATTTCCCAGGGCAGAGAGTTTCTGATAAGGTATGAGTATCAAGGTTGATTTCATCCTTCATTGTGATAAGGTTCTTGATGATAATGTTCCAGGGGAAGGCATGAAAATGGGCATAGAAAGGCATAAAGTTAGTTTGGAAATAAGGAAAACAAATGGATGGCCTGGGCACCCTCCTTAAATGAAGGTTAGTGGAGCAGGTCTTGGCTCAAAATACTGATGAAGTGAGCAGCAGGTTCATTTGATCTTGAAGGATTGAGGTTCCTGATTATGAAGTTCCTGGAGGAAGGGTGGAGAGGTCAAAAAGAAGCAGTCTGCGTTCAATAAAACAATACCTTAAAATCAAAGTTGTGAGAACTGACTTTGTAGACTTTGTAGAGGAATGAATCACAAGGTAGATAGATCTTCCAGAGTGAGAACGCATGAAGCAGAAAGAGATCAAATATATTGCAAAAGAGCCCACACTGAGAAAACTATTTCCACCAGACCTTTTTGTAGTAGCAAAGATTTAGATACTAAAAGGGTCTCTGGAAAATGGTGAATGATTGAAGTAGTTATAATGAATAAATCTGATGAAATACTATAGTGTCATAAGAAATGACACAATTGATAGGTTCAAAGAAATCAGAGACTTTCATGTACTGAGAAGAGTGAAGTGAGAAAAAACCAGATGGGCAATCTATAAAATAATACACATTTAAAGACAAACATCTTTGCACCCCCTAAGATCTTTTATCACTTCATGATTTCAGAAGATTGAGGATGACCTGTTAACTTACCTCCTGATAAAGGTGTAATGGTTTGTAAATTCAATGACAAAAACAAAATCAAAACAAACGTAAGGGAGGACAAAAGTCAGAATTCCTAAGTCTTTCCTTCCCTATTCTGAAAGATAAAGTCTCAAGCTTTTCCATGTAATAAGTGATGAATTATTTATGGCATTTCACAATGGGTCTCCTAGTGCAAAATGATCATACGTCAAACCAGCACCAAAAACAATGGAGTCACATTAAAGGCAATGACACTTCCAGTATAGTCATTAATTTCTTCTCCTGATCTGACTTGTTTAGGAACAACAGGACCTGACACAATCAATCTATCTTTCTGCATCAGTATTATCTGTAGTAAAATGACAGATGAATGCCTGCCAAAATGCTGTCATATGTGGCTCTCTTTAAGCAAATGGAAACATTCATTAATCAAGAAAAAATGGTGTGCTTTGAGACCCAGGGTTTCAAGGTCTGGATCGAAAGTCTAAGTATCTGACAGTGTTACCAAGTGTTTGTGAAAAGCATTAACACCATAGAGAAATTAACAAAGATGATTTCAAATGTACCATTTTCATTTGGCAATACAAGACTGCTGAGTTGCATTCACCTTGTTAGAATGGCCATTTTACATCACCTAACCCAAAATAGACAACTATGGACAAAAGATCATTGTGTCACTGTGCCATCTATTTAGTAACAGTTAGTTACCAGTAAGATGTTGAAATTGTTTTTCAAAAGTAGTATAGTTTGTGGCTGTTCTGGGGAGTTTGGAACTCCAGACAACTATTAGTGGCTTATTCCAGTAATCACTTGGTGTCCGCCAAAAGTTCTATCCAGCCTGGCCTTAATGGAGAGAAAACTCCAGAAACAAAGGCTTTGCAGGGTCATAAAGATCCAAGAGAAGAGAGTGATGGACAATCTGCTTTACATCTTCCAGGTGTATAACCTGGTCTGTCACCCACTTGAAAGACACAGATGTCTGGGTAATGATAAATTAGGCCATCAAGATATCCAGGAGGGGAAGGTGGGTTTTTCAAAACCCAAAGAATATGTGGAATCTCTGGGCTTCCTTCTAAGGTCATGAGAAAAAAAGGATTGGTAGCTTATCCCATACTGTCCCTGAAATCCTATAGGTTTCCTCTGAATATTATTTCTCCCCAGACTTAAATGACTTGACGGTATCCTGGTTTTCCAGGGGGTTTATTCAAGATCCCTTATCCCTCATAAAGGTGGAGGCCTTTTTCTGTCTTCTGCCCCCCCATAATGTGGTAGTATAAAAGAGAATTCAGTTAATCCTGGAGAAGATGGTAAAAGTATATTGACCTTTTTCCCAGATGAAAGCAAATGATTTTTAACTAATTTCAGCTCCAGAAAAAGTGCATTGGCAATACTGAGAGTCCCATATTACTCATCCTGGTCTGGGCTACGTGACCTACACCTTTATTAAGGTCAGGGAAATGATGAACCTGACAACTTTACTCAGCTTCCTACAAAATATTATAATCTGACAAGTATCATTTGCCTTCCTCATAGGTAACACAAACCTGTTGTAAGGGGATTTGATACAAAGAAGTACTCCAGTGTCCTTCATCTCCTTCAGAAGACAAGCACTTTGTTAATTCGGGTCCTGATTTTGGGATCGATTGTGGCATTGATGAGTGATTGAACAAAGAAGGTTTACTTTATTCAAACTCAGCAAGGGAATCTAATGAGCCTAGTTAGTATATCATCAGGGTATTACAGTCTGAGAGTTCCTGCTTATGCGTCTACAATCTTTTACATGTCTAGACCACAAATTTTCATCAGGTAAGCTGGGGTAAATCAGGCATATGGAGGGAGGAAGTCAGCAAAGACAGTGTCAAGAAGATGCTGGTTCTATCACCCCTTCCTCTATACATTCAGAAAGCAAATTCTTAAAAAGACCCCTTTTAAATAACCTAGTCAATTAAAAAATTCTCACATTAGCATGTCTAAAAATATACTTCAACCTACATTTTGAGAGATAATTTCTTAAACTGAAAGTGGATAGTACATGCTCTCATGAATCTTTTGGAGCTGATGTTGTTATAGTGTTCATGAACCTCCCCAAGTCTTTTAAAATTGTTTTCCTTTATAGTTAAGAATATTCAGTTCCCATTTGGTATTCTCCTGAGTGCTATCATATCTGAATTTTCTAAAACTCTATTCCGGTTTGTAATTATTTGTTTCTTTTCTGATTAGATTTATCTGGATCTCAGGGAGGGGTATACTTATGTGCCCTACTACTGCAGTTTTGCTGCTTCTTAAAAAAATAAGTAGATATTACATATGCAGATATATACACATGTATCGTATTGAATGAATTAATAAAATTATAATATATAAGCATATGTACACATATGTATTTATGATGTAAATTCATGTTCATAGCACTTGCAAAGACCTTGGTCTAAAGGGCCCAATGTCTCCCAGTGCATCTTGGGTCATCTCCAGTCATCCTGATGAATATCTGGCCACTGGATTCAAAAGTCTCTGGAGGAGAAATGAGACTGGTGACCCGCACAGCCCTCCCTCACTCAAAGCAAAGTCAAGTGCAAGTCATGTCATCATTTCTCTGATGGCATGGTCTCTTCGGCAACAACGGAAAAATACAATGTTCATAGTAGCTTTTAGCAAAATATACTTTCCTTGTTTATCTTTTTTAATTAGGTATATTTTGCTACAGTTTTGTCTGAGATAATGATTGTTACCCTTGACTTTTTTGCTTTAGGTAAATCATTAGAGATTTTGTTTCATCTCTATATTTTAACCCTATGTGTATTCTTTTGTTTCAAGTATTTCTTATAAATAACACAGTTAGAATCTGGTTTTGAATCTATTCTACTACTTGCTTCTATTTCATGGATGAGCTAATTATATTAATAATAAGTTATTATTATTAATTTTTCATATCCTCCATCTTATTCTCTTATACTTTTCCTTCTTTTTTTAACTTTCCCCTCTTCGAATTTATTATTCTTCTGACTAAACTCTTCCTTAATCCACTCCTTATACCCTGTCCTTTTCCTACCTATTACCTTGTTCTTTGAAATTATTTTTTATTTGAATGCAACTGCATAGGTACATACATGTTGCTCCTTTTTGACCTGTTTGGATGAGAGAAAAAGTAAAATGTTGCCAACACCTTCTTATACCCTCCTTCTTGCTATGCACACACTTATATTTGTATATCCTATTTTATGAGGTTTTTTTTTTCACGTTTTCCCTTCCCTTTCTTCTAGTGTATTATTTTTTCATTTTTCTATAAAGATAATCAAAACAATACATAATGACATCCAGGTCCTCAGATTGTTCTGCTTCTCTTGATTTTTGATGATTATTGAGTTTAGATAATATTATATTTATTATTTCTTCCATGTTAGAATGTAAAAAATAATCTTATAGTGTTCCTTAGTTTTGTGCATGTGTGTGTATGTGTGTATGTATCTTTTTTATATGTGATTCTTCTGCCTCATGTTTTGTCATTTTTTTCCTACTCAGTTTTGATCTTCTCAACATGAATACATGAATGTCTTCTATTTCACCAAATGTTTATATTTCTCCTTCTAGAATTGTACCCAGCTTTGCTGGACAAGTTACTACAGGTTTAAATCCTAACTCTTTTACTTTCTGGAATACTTTCTTCTAAGTTCTTCACTTTTTTAGTGTTGGATTTTGATTCCTCTGTGCTCCTTAATCTGATCCATTAAGCATTCGAATTTTTTTTAATTTTGTGGTTTCTTTCATAAGGTGACCAGGGGATTTTTTCAATATTGTTATCTTCTTATTCAAAGAGATCTGGGTAGTTTTATGGTTTCTGGAAATATGATTTTTAAACTTTCTTTTTTTTTGGTCATGGCACTTAGGTAGCCCAATGACTCATAAATTATTTCTCCTTAATTTGTTTTCCAGGTGAGTTCTTTTTGTTTTCAAATAATCTAACATTTTCTTCAATTATTTGCCATTTTTAAAATTTTTTGATATATTTTTTTAAATTCTGCAAATAGTCATTTGCTTCTTTTTGATTCAATGTAGCTTTTCTGAAGTTATTTCTTTAGGTAAAGTTTTATATAATTTTGTCCTAAACTGCTAATATTTTATATATTTCTTCCATAGATATAATTTTCATCTTTTTTTTATTTTTATGCCACTCTCAGTTAAGCTATTGTGGCAAGAGGACAACTCAGAATACAGTCTAGAAGAAAATGTCTCCAAAATATCTACAAGCAAAACCTCAAAGAAAAATGCACCTTTGTCACAACATCATCCAGAATTTCTAGAAGAACAAAAGTAAAGAAAAAATAAATTAAAAGACCATAAAATAATTTTTAAAAAATGAAATGACTGTGGTTTATTTTTGTATACTTTTAGGCAACTTCTTGGCTTTCATTTTTACTTTAATTCTGGGTTCTGTATACTTCTCTAGGAAGTATTTATCAGGCCCCAATTTCTATAATATTCTTCTGTTGCTTTCAAAGCTCAGGCTATTTGTTTTCAGAGTTTCCAAAATGTTGTGATCTAAGCTGACTTCCCTCCTGGTCTGAGCTATTCAGTTCCTTACTTAGGTTTTGATCAGTTGGCATGTCCCTGGTAGGCAGTTTCAGTAGACTGATGCTGGACTCAGCAACTATTTATCTACAATGTCAGAGTGACTGATCTGCAGGTGCCCCTTTGGTCTTGGACTCCTGCCCCACATTTTAGACTTTCTTCCTAAGCTGGGGTCTAGAACTGAGTTTTCATTCTTTTGCTGGAATATGAACCACACAGCTATTGTTTCTTCTGACCTTATTCTTTATTCATTACACAACAAGGTTCTGACCATTCCTTGCCACAGTCTCTATATTCAGATCCCCACTTCCATTCATCTGACCTGAAACTAGGTAGTGACCAAGTTGTCTGACAGAACCCATTGCTGTTCCCCATACTAGTTCAGGAACTTCCTGGAATATTTTTCTGCTCTGATGCTACTTTTCCTTGTGTCCAGTCTTGCTCCCTTTTCAGTCATTGAATGGTGTGGTTCTATGTATGTGGTGGGGTACTCATAGTTAAAGTACATCTCCTTGTCTACTGACCTCTCCATCACTCTCCCAGATTGATCTTGGGCTGAAGAAAAATACTCACTGTGATTTTTTTCTTGAAATAACCAATGATAATTCAGTCCAGGGCTTTTTCCAGATCTATATAGAGATGGTTTAATGGGTTAGCTAAACTGGATTCTTTCCCCCTTTTGATTCCATAACTAATTCAGGTTGTTTTGTTCATTTCTCATCTTTCCAATCACCCAAGTTAGAATTGATTTAATTACACATAGTACTTTAACATCACTTTCCCCCTCATTTTATATTGATCTCGATCTCTGCTATAACAGGTTATTAATCTGACCATATACAGTTGGCTTAATTGTGAATGATTTCATGATTTTTAACAAATATTTGTAAAAAATATTTTAATAAGACAACATAAAGTATTCCATGGGAAAGATTCTTTTTTAATGCATGATAAAAACTAGGTTAGTTAAATCCTTGTTTCCTATAAGGAAAATATTTAAATATATTTATGAATATATAATAAATGCATATATAATATGTTTAAGTTTTTATATTTCATATATGTATCTGTATAATATATTTTAATTAAACATATGTGTATATGTTTATATGTTGTATTACAGTTACATATGTTATGCATATTTATATAAAATATACATGTGTGAAAAAATGGAAACATATACCTATATGTGTAAATATATATATATATATATATATATATACAAATACACATCTTTGTGTCTGTGTATACGACACATAATTTCATCACTTTTCATCAACATAAGGAGCTTTCTCTGTGAGTAATTGCCTTTATTAAAACAGATAAAGTCTCTCTTTAGCATTTATACTCTTTGAGAGTTTCTTGAAAGAATAAGAGTTAAATGGCTTTCCTATTGCCCAAATTTACTCAACCATTACGTTTCATAATTGGGCCATGAGGCTACATCTTTGAGACTTTATTCATATCTCTCACCACTACATCACACTGGTTGCTGTTTAGCTGTTTTCCTTCATGTTCTGTCCCTCTGTGACCCCATTTTGTTTGTTTTGTAGAGACGCTAGAGTGGTTTGTCATTTTCTTCTCCAGATTATTGTACATATGAGAGAAGTGAAGCAAAGAGGATTAAATTCCTTGTCCGGGAAAGTATATAAGGCAAAATTTGAGCTCAGGATGATGAGTCTTCCTGACTCCAGGTCCAACATTCCAGCCACTGTTTACCCAACTGCCCACAATACACTAGACAAATCACTTCACCTTTCAATGCCATCAAGCAACCCATTAAGACTATCAATCAAAGAGGTGTAGATTATCTATATTGGTGGAAAGAAGTAATTCATCCAAAGTGTCTTACTTTGATGAAATTTTGAGTCCAGATAGACAAACTGATAGATATGCAGATGGAGAGTGGCAAGGAAGACAGAGAGAGAGAGAGAGAGAGAGAGAGAGAGATGGATGGATGGACTGACCATATTTATGCAGATATGCTGCACATCAGAACTGGCACTATAATTTAATGGTACAGAATTTTAGATGAAAAATCTCCCTCTATAATTGAACATTTGCACCTTGTCTATAATTTATAGTATTAAAGAATTTCTTAGAGCATTTAGAAGTTAAATGGCTTGTCTATTGTCATCCTACCTGTATGTGTCCAAAGGAGGTCCTTGAATCAGGTTCTTCCTGGCTATCTATTCACTATACTTCTGGTGTTTTCCTATGTTATCATTTGCATATTTCCGTGTGAATGTATGTTATCTATCTACCTGAATATCATCTACCTACTTTTTGCTACAAAACTTTCAAGGTTACTTCCCTAAAATTGAGAAGTATATGGGGAAATCGGGAAAGGGGAAGAAAAATACTTCTTTCCACTCTTCCTCCCTTTCACTCATCATTTTTAGTATTGGTTCCTTTTCATTCATCCTCAAGGGTAGCAGGAACTCCAAAAATGTTTTTTTAATCACACAGAAACAGGAGTTAGAGGAGTTACATTAAAATACACAAAAGTATTCATCTTTTGGCCTATTACCCTGCTTCATTTTTTCTGTGCAACCACATAGTACTCATACTACATAGTAAACAAAGCTACATTACTTTTAAACACATTACAAAATAATATAGAAAGCTTTTACCTCCACTAATTCTATGCAAGTAAAGAAGTTATGGTAGGAAAATATCTAGCATTAGAGAGTATATAGTTATTAGCATTATGTTAAATATTCCATGTCAATTTAATTTGATCCAGCATCCATATTCTTAAAAAATAAAGTAAATAATCAAACAACTTAAATTATTCAAGTTGAATTCACTTAGAGAAGACATAGATGGTAGAAATGCAAGTCTCTACTCTCCTGGGGCTTAACATTTGGAAGGTGAATATAGCACACATGCTATTAAATAATTCAATTAAAATTTTAGCCATAAATTATTGTGTTTAAACTCAACATATAGTTGTTGTATAAACCAATGTGTATTAAATTCATTAGAGAAAAGCAAAAGTACTATGTGAGATTCAAAGGAAAGGAGGCCAATATCTATTTTACTAATTAGAGGAGAATCCATAAAGAAAATTGGGCTTGATGTGAGCTTTACAGGGTGGAAAGGAAATCAAATACCATAAAGACAGGAAATGGAACTCCTGTCATAGTAATAAATGTGAGTGAACCCTTCTTTTTAAAAAAAATTAAAAGAATATTTTAACAAATAACCATAATCAAGGGAAACAAATTCCCATATTAGCTATAACCAAACATTCTGCATTTTAAACTCGCATCTCTTTATCAGGAAAGGGGTAGCAGTCTTTCATATTGTTCCTCCAGAGTCATGGATGTTCATGTTCTTAAATCTTTCGTAAATGTTCTTTAAAAAAAAGCAATATTGATGTTTCTGTATTTCTCCTAGATTTCTCCTAGTTCTACTCACTTCACTTTGCATCCATTCATCAAATCTTTCCAGGGGATTTTTCTTTTATGAAACTGCTTTTTTCCTTTTTTCAGTGCAATAATAATCCATTTCATGCATATATTAGCATTTGTTCAGTCATTTTCTAATTGAAAAATCACCAAGTAATATAAGTTCCTTTCTGATTAATGTTCAAATTTACAAAATGGAATAATTCAAAGTCATTATACAGTGTTTTAAATATTATTAATATTATTATAGAGTCAATTAATATTATAGGGCCATTGCTCTTTGACAATCCCTCTGAAAATACAGTTCCCTTTAAATTCCTTTTCAAGTGACAACTCCTTCTTGAAGACCTTTTATGGTTTCCACAAGTATTAATTACCAACCATCCCTATCACCATGCAACATGTATTTATTTTGTATGTGCACTATATTTACTTAATGATGAGGACAGGGACAATCTCAGCTACTCATTTGTATACTCAAAGCCAGTGACTGGCACATAGAGTGTAATAAATGCACATTGACTGGAGGATTATGTATGTTAATAGCTCAAAACTCTCCTCATGTCTGCTTAAACAGTTATCTAGCATCAAAGTTGGGAAGGTAATACTGGAGAAAATATTTGGGATTTTAAATATATTCATCAACACTAATTATTACAATGAGGAAACATGGTGTAATAGAAATATCTGCAAATTTAGAGTCAGAGGACCACATTCTGCTATAATAAATTTAATTTTACTTCAATATCTTGTTTTGAGGGGTTTTTTTGAATCTTAGTTTTGCCCTTTATGAAATACTTTGACTAGGTCAGAATTTCTTAAATTTTTCCACTTGCAAGGTCTTTTTTTTCCTGAGAAATTTTTGTTATTCCAGGTATATAGGGATATAACATAGATATACAAATAAAACATTCATTGCTTATAAATTGTAAAGAAATTTATTTTAAACCAATTCTTTGGTTTACATATAATAAAGTAATTTATTAAAAAAGACAAATTTGCGTGCTAATGAGATGGATGTGCTTATTTATTTTTACATAAATAATCAAATTTTAGCAGAATATTTGATACAACAGAACATAGAGAATCTTCAATGTTTTTCAGAATTAATGGACATTTTGATTTTATAATCATCAATGCTGAGAACACTGCTTCACATAAATAGGCAGTACCAAATGACAGAAGTATGTTTAGAGTCATTTCAGAAATTGTTGGAAATTCTGTCCTAATCCTAAGCCAAAACACATTCAACAATTATTTAGATAAATCAAATTTTAAACCCATGTTTCTTTATAACTCAGAAAATTATTCTTGAATTTTTAATGGCAGATGACAGACATTTTTTTTTTATTTCAACGGAGTATGGCTTATGTACCCAATTTAGGTTTGTAGAATCAAAATTTGAAGGAAAGTATTTCTGAAAATATATCTCTAGGCACTTCAGATGATGAATTACAACTTTTACAATTAAATTTTTGGGAAGATTATTTTCAATTATAAAATCACCTGTATCTCTAACACTTTCTAAAGAGCCATTTTCTACACTATTCTTCCAAATGCTAACATTTTAGGAAAATTTTCACTTTTGAAATAAATGTTACAACTTTTCATTGAAGCAACATATTTCAATCCTTGAGGTTTTAGAAATATCCAAAAATAGCACAGTTTGGAAAACTATAAGTCATTAAGAAAAAAATGAACAAAATCAGATCTTTCCTTGGTCAAAAATGAAAAATTTCCAACTTTCTTTTTTATCCTTTGTTCCATCTCTTTTTTGAATTTATTAATTGATTTGTTTCCAGTTTTCTACAATAATTTTCATATATCTTACATTGTTATCAATTACTTTTTTGTATTTACATAAATACATCCTTATTAAATACACTTTTATCTTTGTCATGTTGCATAGAAGAATTAAAATTAATGGGAGAAGCCTTGAAAACAAAACCAAACATAACATAAGAAAAAACGAATCTGCTGTATGCTGCAATGCAATTTCACAGTTCTTTCTCTGTATGTGGAAGGCATTTTGCCTCAAGAGTTCATTGGAAAGTTTTTGGTTCTTTATATTGCTATGAAGAACTGAGTATGCCAGAAAAATTCCTCACACATCGTGGTTGTTACTATGTACAAAGTTCTCCTGCTTTTGCTCGTTTCACTCAGAATCAGATCATTTTGGTACTTCTAGGCCTCCCTGAAGTCTTCCTAGGCAGTGTTTCTTATACCAAAATTCATTGAATTCATATATCACAACTTGTTCAGCCATTCCTCAATTGATGTAATCTCCTTGAATTCCAGTTCTTGGCCGCCACGAAGAGAGCTGCTATAAACATTTTTATATATGTGGGACCCTTTCCCTTTTTTATATCTCTTTGAGAAGCAGTCGTAGAAGTGATACTTCTAGGTCAAAGGGTGTGCACCTTATTGTAGGCCTTTAGGCATAGTTCAAAATTGGTCTCCAGAATGGTCAGACTAACTCACAACTCCACCAACAATGAATTAGTGTTCCAACTTTCCCACATCTTCTCCAACATTTATCATCCTCATGTCTGATCATGTTAGCCAATCTGACAGGTGTGATGTGGGACCTCAGAGGTGATTTGATTTTTATCTCTCTAATTAATAGTGATTTGAAGCATTTTTTTATATGACTATAGATATCTATAATGTCTTCCTCTGAAAACTGTCTGTTAATAATCTTTGAACATTGTTGTCATTCTCTTGAATGAAGTTGTTGATTGTTTCTGTGATTTGTTGTTTAACCTACTCATTCTTGAGGATTAGCTTATTTAGTTTTCAATTAATTTTTGGTTTATCTTTCCGTGTCCATTTATTGCATATAATTTTATTTCATTATAATCTGAGAAGGATGCATTGACTATCTCTGTCTTTCTGCACTGGATCATGAGGGTTGTATCCCCTAGTACATGGTCAGTTTTTGGATATGTGCCTTGTACCACTGAGAAAAATGCATATTCTTTTCTATCCCCATTCAATTTTCTCCAGAGATCTATCATATCTACCTTATCAAGAGTTTTATTCACCTCGTTAACTCCTTTCTTGTTTATTTTGATTTATCAAATTCAGGGAGGGGGAGTTTGAGGTACCCCACTAGTAGAGTTTTGTTATATATTTCCTTCTGAAGCTCCCTTAACTTCTCCTGTAAGAATTTAGATGCTATACCACTTGGAGCATATATGTTTAATAGTGATCTTGCTTCAGTCTCTGTGGTGCCTTTTAGCAGTATATAGATTCAGTCCATATCTCTTTTGCTTAGATATATTTTTGCTTTTGATTTGTCTGGGATTAATATTGCTACCTCTGTTTTTTTTTACATAACCTGAGAAAAATATTTTCTGCTCTAACCTTCTACCTTTACCCTGCGTGTATCTCCCTATTTCAAATGAGTTTCATGTAAGGAACTTGTTGCTGGATTATGATTTTTAATCCATCCTGGTGTCTGTCTCTATTTTATGAGAGAGTTCATTCCACTCACATTCACAGTTCTGATTACTATATATGTCTTTCCCTCCATCCTTTTCTCCTCCATTTGTTTTTACTTCTCTTTTCTCCCATCCTCTCCACAATAGTTTTAGTTTTAGACCCCTTTCTCCCTCAGTCTTCCCTCCCTTCTTTGAGTCCCCCTTCCTTTACCTGTTTTTTACTTCCTACTTCTTCTCTCCCTTTACTTCTCCTTTCCCTTTTCATTCCCCTTTTCCCTCCACCTGACTATAGAGCTCTTTAGATTTTTATACTTAACTGAGTTTGTTGTTCCATCTTTGAACCAAATCAGATGACAGTAAATTTCAAACAATGCTCTTCTCCTTTCCCTATTTCTCTCTACTGTAATAAGTTTTTGTGCCTCTTCATGTTATGCAATTTAATTTTTTCTACCTTCACCTTTTCATATCTCCCATTACAATTCCTTCATACCCTTAAATCACATTTTTATTATTACATCACTTAGTTTTTACCTGCTCCCTCTATGTATATCCCTTTAATGTCTCATAATAAATATACAGTTATCAAAACTAACAAGTGTCATCTCCCCTTATAGGGATCAAAACAGTTTGCTCATGTTGAATAAGAAGGTTTTTTTCCCCCTGTTTACCTTTGTATGCCTCTTCTGGAACTTGAGTTTGAAGATCGAATTTTCTATTGAGCTCTGGCCTTTTCATCAGGAAGTTCAGGAAATCATTATTTCATTGAATGTCCATCACCTTGCCTGAAATATTTTGCTCAGTTTTGTTGGGTAATTGATCCTTGGTTGTAGTCTCAGTTTTTTTGCCTTACAGAATATCATATTCCAATCTCTTCACTTTTTTTTTTTTTAATGCAGAAGCTACAAGGTACTGTGTGATCATGACTGAAGCACTTCAATATTTGAATTGTTTCTTTCTTGCTGCCTGCAGTATTTTCCCCTTCAATTGACAGTTCTGGATTTGGCCACAATATTCCTTTGTGTTTTCAGTTAAGGATCCTTTTCAGGAGGTGAACAGTGAATTCACTTGATGACTATTTTGCCCTCTGGATCTAGGATCTCTGAGCAGTTTTCCTTGATGATACCTTGGAAGATATTATCCAGTTTCCTTTCTTCATCATGGCTTTCTAGTAGACCAATAATTCTTAGATTTTATCTCCTGGGTCTATTTTTCAGGTCAGTTGTTTTTTCAATGAGATATTTTACATTTCTTTCTATCACTTCATTCTTTAGATTCAATTTACTGATTTTTTATGTCCCATACAGTTATTAGCTTCTACTTTCCAAATTCTAATTTTTGACAAATTGTTTACATTGGTTAACTTTTGCACCTTCTTTTCTATCTGTGCAATTTTCCCATTGAAGCAGTTATTTTCTCTAGTTATTTTTTGTAATTCATTTTCCATTTGTCCAATTTTCCTAGTTAGTCCTATTTGTCTGATTTTCCTTTTTAAAATCTTCTGTTATTTATTTTTTCATATTTTAAAAATAATTGGTGAGTTTTGGAAGAACACATTTTGTGCTTGAGACCAGTTCATGTTCCCTTCTTAAGTTTCACTTGGGAGTACAGTCTCAAGGCTGACCTCTTTGATATTCCTCTTTTGATCCTTGTCCCCATAAAAATATTCTTCATTCTTTCCTTTTCTGGTTTGCTTCTTGCTCTTGATGATCTCCCTTTTCCTGGCTTTTAAAGTATATATCTGCACCTGGAGCAGAGGGAGCACTGTCCCATGGTTCTTGTGCTTAGAACTTGAGATTTTGTGTATTGTGGCCTCTGATTCTTTCACCTAGAAGGCCGAACTCTGTAGCTTACCAGGTACTGAGCTGGCTAGTGTGCCAAAGCATAGGCCATTTGAAGCCTTTTTGAGTTTCCTGGGAGTTACCTGGAGCTAGCTGAGTTTAGGGGAGAAGGAGAGCAGAGCCAAGAGGGTGGAGTAGAAATACACATATACTCTAATTCTTCCCTCACAGCCCACATTGAATTCTAGAGCATCAGGAGCCACAGAACAATGGAGTGTGGGAAATTTACAGCCCATTATGACCTGGAAGTCCATGGGGAAAGATCTGTTGCAACAGATATGGAGCAGAGAGCAGATCAGCCTTGGCTATGTGACACCAGGAGGAGCAGGGCTGGCATGGGCCTTGGGGGGGGGGAGCAGAATCTTCAGCAGCAGACATGGTTTCAGAGATCCCTCAACCAACAAATGTCAAATGAAGCTTCAAAGCTCAGTAAGACAGCTTTTTCAGGTGGGAGAAGAGGGAACAATGTCTCCCCCTAGCTCTGGCCCCAGGCAGCAGCTATGATGGTCTCAACAGGCAGCAACCAGAGTCCATTGTTGGAACCCTCAACTTAAAATCTCTGGGGGAATCGAGCAACTGATCTGAACCTCAGCCATGAGTAGTGGCCCCATCCACACCTAAGTCTCTGGGGGAATTGAGCAGCTGATCTTAATCTCACACTGAATGGCTACCTGTCCTTGGGAACACTCCCTCTAATTAAAGTTCCTGGGGGAATTGAGCAGCTGATCTGAATCTCAACCCTGAGTGCTGGCCTGGGGGACTGGAGGAGGTTGTGGAAAGGGAATTCTACCACTCACATATTCTGGGCAGAAAAATTTCTTGTTGCTCCCAGACCAGTGTGCAGGTTTGATTGTGCCACGTTGGAGGAACTGAGATCTTACAGGTCCCCAGTCTATACCCTACTCTTTAAAAAGCACCCAAAAGTCAAGTAACTAGTTTGAAAAATGTCCAAAAAGGAAAAAAAAAAAAACGAGACTAGAGGAGGTTGCTTTCTTTGTGAACAGGCATTTTCTCTCATCCTTTTGAATGAAGAAGAACAATGCTTACCATCAGGGGAAGACATCAAAGTCAAGGCTTCTACATTCCAAACATCCAAATTAAATATGCAATAGCAGTCTCAGGCCATGGAAGAGATCAAAAAGGATTTTGAAAATCAAGTAAAAGAGGTGCAGGAAAAAATTGGGAAGAGAAATGAGAGTGATTCAAGAAAATCATGAAAAGTGAGTCAACAACTTTATAAAGGGGACACAAAAAATGCTGAAGATGATAACACCTTTAAAAATAGGCTAAATCAATTGACTAAAGAGGTACAAAAAGCAAATGAGAAGAAAAATGGTTTAAAAAGCAGAATCAGCCAAAGGGAAAAAGAGGTTCAAAAGCTCACTGAAAAATCTAGTTCTTTAAAAATTAGAGTTGAACAGATGATTTTATGAGAAACCAAGAAATTAAAAACCAAAACCAAAGCAATGAAAAAATGGAAAATAATGTGAAATGCCTCATTGGACAAACAACTGACCTGGAAAATAGATCCAGGGGAGACAATTTAAAAATTATGGGACTATCTGAAAACCATGATCAAAAAAAGAGCCTAGACATCATCTTTCATGAAATTATCAAACTGCCCTGATATTCTAGAACTGGAGGGCAAAATAAATATCAAAGAATCCAGTGATCCTCTCCTGAAAGAGATCCAAAAAGAGAAACTTCTTGGAATATTGCAGCCAAATTCCAGAATTCTCAGGTCAAGGAGAAAATATTGCTAGTAGCTAGAAAGAAACAATTCAAGTATTTTGGAAATACAATCTGAATAACACAAGATCTAGCATTTTATACATTAAAGGATGGAAGGGCTTGGAATGTCATATTCCAGAAGTCAAAAGAACTAGGATTAAGTCCAAGAACCACATACTAGCAAAATCGAGTATAATACTTCAGGAGAAAACATGGTATTTCAATGAAATAGAGGACTTTTAAGCATTCTTGATGTGAAGGCCAGAGCTGAAAAGACAATTTGCCTTTCAAACACAAGAATCAAGAGGAGCATGAAAAGGCAAGCAGCAAAGAGAAACCATAAGAGACTTACTAAAGTTGAACTGTTCACATTCCTACATGAGAAGGTAATATTTGTGACTCTTGAGACTTTTCTCAGTATTAGGGTGGTTGGAGGATTATATACATATAGACAGAGATCACAGGATGCGTTGAATGGGAAGGGATGATATCTAAAAAATAAAATAAAAGGAATATATTGGGAGGCAAGAAGGAGAAATGAAATGGGGCAAATTATCTCTCTTAAAAGAGGTAAGAAAAAGCTTTTTCAGTGGAGAGGAAAAAGGAGGAGGTGAGGAGGAGAAAGTGAACTTATTGTCATCACATTTAACTCAAGGAAGGAATAACATGCACATTCAATGTTGTATGAAAAACTACCTTATGCTACAGGAAAGTAGGGATGAGGAGATAAGATTGGGGGGGGGATGATGGAAGGGAGGGGAAATGGGAGGAGAGAGCAATTAGAAGTAAACACTGTCGGGGAGAGACAAAGTAAAAAGAGAGAATAGAAGAAATGAGGAGGCAGGGTAGGCTGGAGGGAAATATAATTAGTCTTAGAAGGCATGACTATTATGGAAATCATTTGCAAAACTACACATATATAGCATATATTGAATTGCTTGCCTTCTCAGTAGGGATGTATGGAGAGGAAGGAAAGAAGAGAAGTTGGAGCTCAAAATTTTAGGAACACCTGTTGAGAATAATTTTTGCATAAAACTGGGAAATAAGTTCATGGGGCATAGAAATTTATCTTGACATACATGACAAGGGAGAAGACAAGAATAAGGGAAAGGAGGGGCTTTAGAAGGGTGGGCAGATTGATGGAAGAAGTAATAAGAATGCTCAGCATTTTGGAGTTGGTGGAGGAGAGAAATGGGGAGAAAATTTGGATCTCAAAATTTTGTGAAAATGAGTGTTCAAAACGTAAAATAATAAATAAATACAATTAAAAAAAGTTTGGGAAAGGAGTGCTCTGGCTAGAAGAGGTCTTCTCTTATAAGCACATTCATTCTCAGTGTTTACTGAACTTCATGTGCGCTGGGTCTTTCTGATTCCCTTGCCTATGCTGAGGCAGGCCTGAGGTCCTGGTGTTGATGATTGTGGTCTCCATGCCCCTGGTATTCAGGATCTCCTCCTGGTTTGCTGAGGTGGGGTTGTGTTAAATAGGTCTTGTCTTGCACTTGTCCACTTCGGTCACTGAAAGAGGGACCCCTCTTTGCAATTTTCCTAGCCTCACGGGTTAAAAGACTGTTTACCACTTTTGCTGATCTCATGGTTCCTAGATTTTTCTGGGGGAAATATTTTCTGGATTTTTCAAGGTCAACAAGGAGAAGGGGACAGCATTTACCTATCACTCTGCTATCTTGGCTCCCAGAAGTTCAAATACGTGCTTTACAGACATTATCTGCTGCATGATAATCTCAGTAGAGGCTGGTGCAGGTACCTGGGGTTCTGTGTCTCTCTCTTGCTCAGTTTCCCTGGACTTCTGTCCTGTGCTGCCATGTTTGAAATTCTACAGTGCTAGCTTACAAATTTCAGTTTCAACAATCTCTTTAAATTGTACTCTCCTGAAAACCATCTTACCTCTGCATGTAGTAATAAACTTTTGTAATCAAAGTACATATCTTTCCAAAGGTTTGAAAACAAGTGACTATTAAGAGATGGCACTAAATGAAGTTAGTGAGCTTTATAGTATCACTAAGCATAATATATAAAATTGGTGATTTTTTTTTTGGCTACTGGTGCCTCCTGATGAATCATGTTTTGAGTAAAAGTAATATCTTCATTGACATCAGCTTTAACTTTTGCTATAAAATCCCACATTTTTGCTCATCATTGTTCCAGCATCACCTGTACAGACTCCAACACAATTTTTCTACTGTAAATCTTCATTTGCTAAAAATTCATAGACTTTCAAGAAACACACACAGGCAGATAGATAGATAGATAGATAGATAGATAGATAGATAGATAGATAGACATACACACATTTATACACACATATGTATATATATATATATATATATATGTGTGTGCGTGTGTGTATACACACACATACACTAATATACCTTCCCCTTTTGTGCGACTCTTCGAAAGGGCAACAAAATAATAATTCCTCTTGTATGCTTCCTTCATAAGTATATCTTACATAAAATAACAATAGTGCCATGTTCGAGTTACTAGTTGATTCATTTAACTGATGTGCAAACATTGGGCTGCTCTTAAAGCTGAGAATAAGCTCCTAGAATTGGTCATTACTAATATCAGAAATTCTTTTAAAAACACTACTATTTGATAATGAAATTTTATCAGTTTTATCACCATACTTTTTCCTATGTACTGTTACTAACATTTTAATAGCAGCAGGTAACACAAAATGTGTAGCATAGACTTTTTAGCTTTTGCATTTAAATAAGAAGTTTCTCAAGATAAAAGTAAATTCATTTCGTTGACAGCAGCAAATTTCTCAAAACATTGCTTTTCTTTATTCGAAGAGTTTCAAAATCTTTCAAAATATTCCTTTGGTGGCATGCTTGATATTGAAGTATCATTTTAGTTTGGCTGCTTTCATGCTCTCCACAGTCAAAACTTCACTACAAAATAAGCAGATTTTTTCCAATACCATCATAATTATTAGAAGTAAATCGATATTGCAAAAATGATTCAATATATTTTATTTTTCTTGTCATTTCAAGTGTACTACAACCTGATAGTGAAGACTTTACTATTTTTTATCAGTATTTTTACTTTTTGTGTCTAAATTTGCCACTGATCCATAATGGAAATAAAATATTGTCTTAAAATATAAATAAATATTACCAATAATTTCTTAAATAAACACTTGATTTAGTTTATGAAATTATATTTGCTAGCGCTTAATTTAATAAAAAATGATGTTTGCATACAGCAGTGATGGTATAGATATACTTTTTAAAGGCTTCTGTCTTTACTTGCTTCAGTGCAACACTTCTGTAAAAGGAGATAACAGCAATTTTAAAAATCATACACTCTAACACAATACAATCCAAAAATATACAAATTTGGTACTTATATGCTGAGGAATGACAATAGGAATATACTAAAAGTTTTCATTTTCCATAATTAAACTCTTGTGTTTCCATAAGAACAGAAAACTTTGCATTTACAGCAACAACAGTGCAATTTATAACATATAATATTCTCAAATCTGATTGGAGGTGCTTCTGGCAGTGTTTGTTGGCAATGTGTGTCAAGACAGCATATATAGTGCAAAGTATACATACTGTGTTTTAATAACCAAAGGTAAAGTGAAGTCATATGATGCACCACAGGCAAGCACTGCCAGAAACTCCTTGGATTCATTATGTATTTGATTTTGAATTAATTTTTGGTCATTGAGTGTTGAGAAACCTTTTACTGTTGCCAAATATTTTGCAACCCCCACATTCAATTATGTGACCCCATATAGGTTCCCCATCCTCAGTTTAAGAAATGCTGAAGTAGATCTTCCTTATGGTATCAAACACCTCCCAAACCTATGACCTCAAGTTATGCCACTTTCTCTAAAAGAGAAACAACACCTATTGACTGACAAATAGACCCTTTCATAGAGAAAGTTTTAGAACCTGATACCTGTGACTAATATTTCTCTGTCCCATTTCTTGACTCATTCTGAAAGCAGAAAGATGACAAAAATAGTTGAACTGGAAATGAATACTGTATTTGAAGCAGTTTTACCTCATTCTGCTTAATTGTTTGAAAATGAGAACAAATTTTTAAAAAAGGAGTTAGAAGCAGCCCTCTTTTCTCATAATTTGCTCATTGCAATAGAATTGCAAACTTAGAAAGCCAGTTTACAAGCTGCTAAAATGAGATATTCACAAACATTAAAGACTATGCATTGTATGCTCCAATAAGGACAGACAGTCATAATTTTGTACACAGAAGTCTGCATGTAAGGGGCAGGCATGGGGAAAGCTGTTAGATATCTAAGACCTTAGGAATATATAAATGGCTAAAAAAAGTGATATTTTGAAAAAGCACTAATTAGAGAAGACAAAATAGGACACCACAAAGATGCTTCCTCTTCATTTGTTAACACTAGTTATAATTAATTCTGAAAAGTAGGCATTTAAAAATAATGTCTTATGCCTGGATTTACAAAGTAGATTTAGCATACTCAAAAAAAGAGTATTTGTATCATATATCATAGAATTCGAACTTGAATTCCAGTATTGGCCTTTTATAAATGTACTTGTGTCCATGTGTCAAACAAAGTAACTGGAGTACAATATCTGAAGTTCCCGGTTTTCCTACTGAAAAATTAGTGAAATATGCCTCAGAGTTTCAAAAAGATTTGTGATTTCAACAATTTGTGAGTTCCCTCCAATGCCACTAGATTTAACCCATCCTTGCTAGCCCATTCCAAGTATCTCCTGTTCACTACCTATTATAATATATCTAAATTACCCCTGCTCTATTCTCCATCCTCAGTGAGACCTGCTGAAAGTCTACAAGCTTTAATGCATTCACATGTCATGAACTATATTAATTCCTTCTCAGTCTGAACCCCATAGTGAACAAGTTTAACCATATACAACATTCTAGTTTTCTAGGAGAGTTAAGTGGTGCAGTGGACAGTGGAAAACTACAGAGCTGGCCCTGGAGTCAGGCTATATTCTCTGTTTCATTTTGTTCCTCAAGGTAATGACTGGTGAATTCTTTATATTTTATTTTTGCCCTATAATTATGATTTCTTGAAATATGGTATTCAAGCTTTTCTTTGGTCATGATTTTTTATTAGTCTGATATCTTTTACATTATTTCTCTTTGACCTATTTTCCAAATAAATCAGTTTTGATAGCATCTATTTAACATTGCTTGTGTTTTGATTTGTTGTAATTTTTTGTTGTTTCATGGGATCCTTGCTTTTTGTTTGAGCACATCTAGGTAGTGTAGTGGAATAGAGTGTGGTTTCTAGAGTCAAGAAGTTTAGAGTTCAAATCCAGCCTTGTGTGTCCCTCGGTAAATCATTTAACTTTGCTTGCCTCAGCTTTCTCATCTGCAAAGTGATCTGGAGAAAGAGATGGCAAATCACTTCAATATCTTTGCCAAGAAAATTGAAATGGGATCATGGAGAATTGGTCATGACTGAAACAACTGAACAACAGCAAAAAATATTCTGCTCTAATTTCTTTTCACCTAAACTGTTAAGTGGTACATTGGAAAGAGTACTGGATTCAGAATCATGAGGAATTAAGTTCAAATGTGATATCAGGCACATACTAGTTCTATGGTCTTAGGCAAGTCAATTAATTTCTATTAAACTCACTTTCTTCAACTGTAAAATTGAGATAACATCTACTCCACAGGGCTGTTGTGAGTATCAAAGAGATTATACTTGTAAAGTAGTTAGCTCAGTGTGTGGGACATAGTAGAAACTATATTCCTATTTTTGTTCCCATTATTTTGCCTTCTCAGAGTCCATTTTGGGGGCAAACTTTAGCCCTAAACTGTTGCCATAATTGACCTCCTTTATTCTTTTTCATAAAATTTTGAGTAAAGCTACAAGAAGGCACAAAACCAATCTAATAGAATTGACTACAATTTTATGGGACATAAGCTCAACTGAGCCCTCATGACAATGAGTCAATCTTACTTTCCTCAAATGATTAGATATTTCACTCACTGTAGTTATTCTATTTTTTAGAATATTTCCTTAGCCATCCTGTCACACACCCTTGCTTCACCTTCTCAGCTATTGATTTTTTCTCTCATAATTCCACACAAAAAATAATACAACCATCCACTGAAAGCTCCCTCTTCTCATCCCATATCCATCTGATAACATTTTCTCTTCAGTCTCTAACAAATAGAGGAAACTCATTGCCAAGGTGAATCACTCTACATGGTCTCACCTTCCACCCCTTTTTCTTTGGCCAATTGCTTCTATCATCATCCTCATTCCTATTCTGTTATTTCATCTCTCCACGACAACTGGTTTCTTCTTGGCTTCTTACAAACACGTATTCATCTATTCCATCCTAAATATAATTAACACTATCCTTTTAAATATTGTCTAAATTTACATCTCATTTTCTCATTCATACTCCTGGAAAATATCATTTTACCCATTGCCTAAATTCCTGTCCCTTTCAACACTTTTCCAATCTATTTTCTGGCCTCATCACACAACTTCAACTATTCTGTCTAAAATGAATTTCCAAATTTAAATGTCTCATTCAGTCCAGTAAATTCTATACTTCAAAGTACACTTTTGACCATGTTCTTTTCCTCTCTACTCTTTAATCCCCTTGTTTTCATGGCTCTCCACTCTCTTGGTTTTTCTTCTATCTGCCTGACCCTTGTTTAGTGTCTTTTACTAATGTTCGTTGTCCATATCATACATTCTAGAGGTGAACATTTGCCAAATCTCTTCCCTGGTCTATCTTCTCTCTACATTTTTTATGATGTTATCAGATATGTTTGTTCTAATAATCATCTCTATAGAGATAACTCAAACAGGTCTATATTCCAAAGTTATTCCCTATCCTTTGTTTCTCTCTCACATATGTAAGCCTACCATTTTTCATATATCTAAACAAAAACTGAAAATATTCATACATTTCAAACTCGATATTGCAAGAATATTTCATACTGTATATCTTCAGTACTGAATTAATATTTTCTCCACAAACTCTCCCTTTCTTGCAGTCATTCCTATTATGATTTAGGGTATCAACATTTCAGATTCCTAAATTTAACATTTGTGTTTCCTAAAGAAAGCCTTTCCTGATACCCCTAAGATCTGGTGCCCTTTCCAGAGACTACATTTTATGTATTTATTTTTATTATCTTTATACATATATATATATATATATATATATGTATACTACTCATTTTCTCCATTAGAATGCAAATTTCTCTTAGGAGTCTTTTTGCCAAGATAAACTCAGGAATTATATGAACACAATTAAAAAGCACTTTTCACACAAAGTCAGATCTAAACAATTGAGAAAATTGTAATTGCATGTGGGTAAGATAAGGCAACATAATACAAATGATAATTCTAATGAAATCAATCTAATCAGCATCATGCCAACCAAATTACCAGAAGTATTTTATAAAGCTAGGAAAAAATTATGTTCAAGCGGAAAAACAAAATGTTGAGGTATCAAGGGAATCAATAAAAAAAAATGAAAAAGTTGTCTAGCCATATCAGATTTCAAGTTGCATTGTAAAACAGTAAGTAGGGACGACCTGAGTATATGACTTTAAAGAGCAAAACTATTAGGCAACAGCTAAAAAGAGTAATCGTTTTATACAATTGAGGTGTGAAAGGAAGAACTGACACAGAGGAATTAGATGGAGGAGGAGGGTTGTTAGTTCTGGAAACCTCATCAGAAATGAAGAGGGCACAACAATGCATTTGTATCTAGAAGAGTATACAACTTATAAGGACAGAAAGAAATAAAATATTAAGGGTATGAGAGGGGGAGAGGATAGGGGGATCTCTAGAGAAGAGGGTGAGAAAATGGCTAAAGAGGGTACAGAAATGTATGTAGATTTATGGGAATGGAAGTATAAGGGAAGAATCCTTGGGTGAGGGGGTTAGTAATAGGAAGTAATAGGAAGACAGGTAGTGGATAAAAGTAAGGTAGAGGATCTTTCGGAGGGATAGGAAATAAGAGATATACAAAAATAAAAACAAAGATAAAAAGTAGAATTTGTTAGGGAAATTATATGTCTATATATATTTATGTATGTGTATATATATATATATATGCATATTTGTATCTATATAGCTATATCTTCACGTAAATATATTTGCAATTATTTGTAGCAAGCTTGCGGGGAGATGAATAGGGGGAAAATAAAATAAAAAGTGCACAGCAGAGAACAAGGAAAACTAACAAGGAAACAAAAATAAAAGTTGTACAGCTCTCTACATAATATGCAATGTTTATTATATAGGCTTTCTTGAAATGGAAATATATTGCTATATGTTTTGAATCTTCTTAAATTTTGCTATGCACATGATGTGTTTTTTTTTCTTATTTAGTATTTAAGTTTCAATATTTAAGTTTGTAATATGTTTCTTTTTTCTTTTTGTATTATATATTTATGTGTCAGTAATGAAAAGAATTAAACATGGTAATTATCAGAACAATCTGCTACTGGCTAAGAAAAGGTGTAGTGGATCAGTAGAATAGATTAGGTACACAATGCATCATAGTAAATGATTATCATAATCTAGTTTATGATAACATTAAAGATCGAAGCTTTTTGAACAAAAGCTCATTATTTGACAAAAATTGCTTAAAGAACTGGAAAACAGTATGGGAATAATGAGATATAAGTCAGCTTCTCACATCATATACCAAGGTGTAGCACCAACACAATATTCACTGTGCCTACAGGGATCATGAATATACCAGCACAATTCTGACTCACAAAATACAACAGACTCTCCACATTGGAGACAGAACCAAACATTTATCCAGGGACCAGAAAGCCAAATTCATCATAATAACAAAAATCTATACACAATAATAATGCAGAGGACAAAATCATTCCTAAGCCTTCCTCCTGCCAGATCCATTAATCAAATCACAAGACTCTCTTAAACAAAATCACAAACAATCACAAAATCGCTCAAGCTAGCCAGCAGTCTGCTTGGCTGCATCCTTCCTAGCTCTGACTAAACTCTGAAGAATTTCTTTTTAGCTCTCCTCTAGCTCCACCTATTCCTGTCTACCCTTCCTGTTCCACCCATTCAGCAAACTTCTCCCACTACCAGATCCATGTGACTCAGATTCATGTGACTCTAGCTTCCATGAGTTACTATAGGCAAATTAGGAGAGCATGAAATAGTTTATTTACCAGATCTATGGATAAGTGATGAAATTAGGACCAGCAAAGATAGAGCATTACAAAATGTAAAATGAATAATTTTGATTATGTAAGATTAAAAGTTTTTGCATAAACAAAACCAATGCAAGCAATATTATAAGGGAATCGGAAAACTGAAGGAAAGTTCACACCAAGTACCTCTGATAAAGGATTCATTTATCAAATATATAGAGAACTGAATCAAATTTATGAAAAATAAAAGTCATTCTCTAATTGATAAATGGTCAAAGAACATGAATGAAGAGATTTCAGATAAAGAAATTAAAACTATCTTTAGTCATATAAAACGATGTTCTAAATCACTATTGATTAGAAAACTGCAAATTAAAACAATTGTTGGGTGCCACTTCATACCTGTCAGATTGACTAATATGACAAAAAAAAAGGAAAATGATAAATGTTGGAGGAGATTTTGAAAAAAATGGGACCCTAATGCAACATTAGTGAAGTTGTAAACCAATCCAACCATTATGGAGATTAATTTGGAGCTATATGCAAAAAGTTATTAAACTGCTCATACACTTTGATCTAGCAATGCCACTGCTAGGTCTATATTCCAAACACATCAAAAAGGATGGAAGGACTTATTTTTCAAAATTAATACTTATAGCAACTCTTTTTTAGTGATAGCTAAAAATTTGAAATTGTAGTGATGAATCATTCACTTAGCTGCCATTGAATTGGTTGACAAATCATGTCATTTCTATTTTCACATCATTTTTTGCATGACCCCTTTTTTTCTTTTATCTGGTTACCATCATAATTCAGGTACTTCTTACCTCTCACCTGCACTATAATAATTATCTCCAGCTGAAGTCCATTTGCAAAGTATTACCCTTACCAATTTATGCTATCTAGAAGTGTTTAAAGTAATTTTCTCAAATTATCCACTTTACTGGCAAAGGGAAGGGAAACTTTATGCTTTTATTAGGAATTTGAGTTTAACTTTACATATCATGATTTTTCCACTTTTTTCTGTCACTCATATTTGAAATATCAATATTGACAAAATTTTCCCTCTCCATCTCACAATCTGATTAGTTACCAAGCCTTGTCAATTCTATCCCAATAACATATTTTCTATTTTTACCCTCAGTTTTATTTCTGCTCTTACCAACCTAGAATAGGATATTATCATTACCACTGGAGCCACTGTAGAAATCTTTTTGCTAGATCTTTTGGGTTCAGATAGTTGGATCACCAAGGTCATGTCTGGTTACCCAGGTTTTAGGGACCTGAAAGTCCTTGAATGCCCACTCTGAGACATTTAGATTCAATAGATCACCACAGTCCCCAGTGTTTTCCAAGCTCTTTGCTGTGAGTTCCTACCTTGGATTGTTAAGACCAACCTTGAGATGTCTCAAGGATTTCTCTCTCTCTTGCTGCTTTTGTATACAGATAGGCTTATCTTTGTCCTGGGAAGCTGACCACATATTTACTACAGATGGCACTCACTTTATTGAATACAACTTATCCATTTCTCAAATTTACTTACAAAAATGACTTACATTCTGTGCAATTCTAAGTAGGGAGAAATCACTTCTTCAATCATTTCATGCTCTTCTAATCTGATATTAATTTCAACTTTTTATTCAAATAAGTGAGTGGGAGCTGGGCACTCTGACTCATTTCAGAGAAACAACTTAGCAAGAAGTCATCCCCTCACAGGAAGGCAGGATTAAAATCAATACTTTATCTTTTATATTGCACTCATTATTGCTCATGTTTTATGTACTGTTTTTACATTAACATATCATCCTTCTAGATATCTTTAATCATGTTTGTTTTTCCAGTAATGAAGACACTTAATGATTACTATGTGTTGGTCACATGTAAACTATACTATCTCTTTTCGATTAAAGAGGCATAAAATTGACTCAAGTTATTACTATTTTTCTATGTGTAATGTAATCCATTACTGATATCAAAACCCCTTTGTTTTTTGTTAAATTTTCATTATATTATATAAGATCATATGTAATGATAAACATATTGCTCCTCAGCTGTAGTGATGCTTTCCATTTTCCCTCAACAATCTTACAAATTTTCCACTGAAAGGAAAATAAAATGAAAACACAAAACACACAAGACTGATTAAAAAATAAAGTTTATGGTAATGTAAAAAACTAGGTAAAGCAATAAACTAGAACTGTGCAAACAGTTTGTTTGCTGAAGCTAGGTTTAAAACTTATGACCTTTAATATATTGAGAAAGGGTTTCAGGAAAAATATTTATCTTCTACTAGAGACTTATTCAACTTTTATTATGAAAATTCAAAAGTGTAATAATGATGAGTCTACCAGGGTACATGCAGCTAATATATCCAGAATAATGATGACAAATATTAAACTATTACTCCTATATATAACAGAAAGTATTTCAGGAAAATATCCAAAATTCAACCATTCTCCAATATCTTTGACAGTAGAGGATGAGATTTTTAAAATGCAAAAATACCATAATAATGATATAATATTTTCACTTTCTGAAACTTTTAATCAAATGCATCAGCAGCGATATCAATAAAAGTAGAAAATTTTTGAAATTTTGGCATTAATACATCGTTAGATGGATTTTACAAGCTCATTGATATTTTATTAAATCATTAAGAAATTGTGTTCTGTTTATCAGATTTACTTCATAATTTCAAGCCTATATACAGTTTAGAGAACATTTGAATAACAATAATTTAATTTAAGGGATGTGTTAAAATAGCTGTACTATTTAAAGGCATTTTAAATGAAAAGATTTCAATATTTTGCCTAAAAATCATATATGATCCTTACTCTAATTATCATTTTATTTATGAATGTAAATTTTTCTTCAATTGATTTTTGTATGTGAACATAAATACATGCATACATACACATATATGCATAAATATGTATGTTGAAAATAGTTTTTCCTACTTCCATTTCACTGTCACACAGAGGAATAGACACACACAGAAAATACTCAAATACCCTCTAAACAAAATATATCCATATCACATTAAAGATAAAGAAACTGATGAAATAGTTTATCTGTTTTGTTTTGTTTTTGTTTTAGAAAAGGATGCTATCCTCCAAAATTTTCTTCTCTAAATAGGATTTTATTTCCACAGAGTGAAAACCATTGAATGTATCATTTTTTTTCCAAGGCTTATTTCATGCTAGGAGAGGTTAGGGTTAGCTAAATGTTTAAGGAAACATTAGAATTTTTGCAGAGGGATATTCAATTGATCAACCAGCATTTCTTAAACACATCATGATTGAAAATAAAGTGAGGCACAAAGTTCTGAGCATATTTGATTTATTTATAAGGCTAGCAATTAGCAATAAAAGGAGTCTCTTGATTTTTCAGTCTGTCAGAACATGATGTAGCAGGGCTTACTGTCTTTTAAGTGTATTGGGAAGTATAAGACAAAAAAAGAATAAGAAGCATAGAACAATAAAATTGTTTACAATGTCTTAAGTATCATAGGTGACAGAAAATAATATAACTGGATGGAAATCAGTAATGCAAGTTTAGCAATAATGTCTGCTTTCATCTTGTTGCTATGGAAAGCTCATAGTTGCTGTCTACCTGCATAGTTACATACTCAGTGATAACAATCTAGATTTTCTTAAAGGAAAGCCAGCACTACAGAGAAAACAGACTTCTTGACATCCACCTGCATTTCAAGGTTTGCTAACAAGATAATAGATCTCCTTTAATTGTACAGAGGTGGTAATATATATGGAGATAATATGTTTCTTTGAATTAGGGTGATTTGTGGGACAACTTAGCCCAGAGAGGAAAGCTGAACTTCTGAGTTTAAATCAGAGAAAAAGAAACATGCTTGAAGCAATTTTTGCAAATTATTGAGTTTGATACAGAATAGAATCAATTACAAAATGGAATCAGATTCAATTTGATTATCTCACTTTTTATGTACCAAATACCGTGCTAAATGCTAGAGATAAAAAGAAAAACATAAATAGCCTTGTCTAAAGGGGCTTTCATTTTAAACTCCAATAATGCATTTATGTATGTGTGTGTGTGTGTGTGTGTGTGTGTGTGTATTCAAGACATATGCAGAGTAGATTGAAGATAACCTTAGGGGGAATAACTTTAGGAAAAGTCTCCTTCTCAAGGTAGCATTTAAATTTTGAAAACTGTGAAGAATTCTGAGAGATAAAGGTGAGGAAGGAAAGAATTCTGCATAGGAGGATAGTTATTACAAAGACACTGAGATGGGAGATGGAACATGTGTGTGTGTGTGTGTGTCTGTGTGTGCATGTATGTTTGAGAATATATAAAGAATAGAAAGTAGACCAATAATATCCTGCACACTTTTCAAAGGGTAATAAAGTTTAACAAGTTTTAAAAGTTAAGAAGGTGACAGGTGGTGAAGAGATATAAATGATGAGAAAAAAGCCTTTTTATTTGGTTCTAGAAATAATAGAGAGTTGCTGTAATATGTTGAATAGATGGGTGCCATGGTAAGAAATGAACTTTGTAGAAATCACTTTGGCAATTGTGTGCAGAAAGGCTCATAGGAAATAGAGCTGAGGTAGGTATATTACTTACAAGTTTATTGCAATAGTCCAGGTGAGAAGAGATGGTGGTCAGATGAGGGTGGTATTTGTGTGGATGGAAAGAAAGGAGATACAGAAAAAAATATGGTGAAGGTAAAAATAAGATTTTTAAATTTATGAGAAATATGGAATAAGTGAAAATGATAAGTCAAGGATAACAGGCTGTGAAGCCAAGAGAATGAGAGAGTGGCCATCTCCACAATAATAAAGAAATTTGTAAGATGTGTGGGTTTTCAGGGAAAGATAAAGAGTATTGCTTTGGAGAAACTGAATGTGACATGCCTATTTGATGTCAGTTCTGAAGTGTAAAATAGGAAGTTGGTGATGAGGAATTAAGAGATCCAGAGAGAGATTTAGACTGGATTTTTAGATCTGGGAATGAACTACTTAATTACCAATTGAACATAAATACACTGATGATTACTAAGGGAGATAGATGGTTTAATGAAAAAAGAGAAGAACCTGGAAAAAGGATTAAGTCAAAGCCATATTAGACATGATATGAATGAAGTCCAGCAAAAGACATCAGGAAGAAGAAACAAAGGCAATAGATAAGAGAATGTACCCAAGTAGATTGAGTGTCAAATTTCCAAATGTCAGGGATGATGAAGTTTAAGGAGAAGCCAACAGATTTGACAAGTAAATCACTGAAAACATTGGCACAGCAATATCAGTTGAATAGAGGAAATGGAGTAATTGATCATCCCCATCCCTTCTCAAATATTCAACCTCTCCCTTCATCCTTTAAATATCCCATAATCTCTCCAACCTGAAAAATCTTAATTGGATCCTTCCCTCACGTCAAGCAATAGTTTTGTCTCTCCTTACTTTGTTGGCCAAATTTCTGGAAAGGCTATCTACAATCGCTTTCATTTTTTTCTATATTTACTTACTCTTAACCCAACTTTCAGTATCATCGTATTTTTTTCATTTTTTCAGTCCTCATTTTCCTTGACCTCTCTACAAATTTGATACTGTTGATTAGCCCTTCTTCCTGAATACTCTCTTCTTTTATGTTTGTTTTGTGGAACTACTCTCTCCTGATTCCTGTCCTTATGATTTCCCTTTCTCAGTCTCCTTTGCTGATTCCTCATCTATATCAACCTTGGAGAAAGTAAGGCTGATGATTTTATATAGACCTCTCTCACATAAATCCAATTCATTTTTTGTATTTATTCAGTACTTAATTTTCCCCAGTTACATATTAAAACAAATTTTTACATGTTTTTAAAACTTTGAGTGCCAAATTCTTTCCCTTCCTCCCTCCTCAACCCCTCTCATTGAGAAGGCAAGCAATTCTATATAGGCTGGCTATACATGTGCAGCCATGCAAAACATATCCATAATAGTCATGTTGTGAAAGAAAACATAGACAAGAACAAACCTCAAGAAACACAAAGTGAAAAAAAAAACTTGTTTTAGTTTGTATTCAGACACCATCATTTCTTTCCTTGGAGATGGATAAAATTTTTCATGCTAAATCCTTCTGAGTTGTCATGAATCATTGTATTGCTGAGAATTCACAGTTGATCATCTTACAATGTTGTTTCTTTGTATACAGTACATTTTACTTTACATCAACCCATGCAAGTCTTCCTGCATTTTGCTGAGAGTGTCCTTTCTTAGAGTGCAATAGTATTCCATCATCATCACATACCACAGTTTATTTGGCCATTCCCCAGTTAATGTGCATCTCTTCAATTTCTAATTCTTCATCCACAGAAAAGAGTTGCTATAAATATTTTTGTACTTATATGTCCTTTTCTTTTCGAATTCTTATCTCTTGGAATACAAGTAGTGGTATTGTTATGTCAAAAGTTATGCATGGTTTTATAACCCTTTGGGCATAGTTCCAAAATGCTCTATGGAATGGTTTAATGAATTCACAACTCAGGCAAAAGTACATTAATGTCTCATTTGTTCCCCACATTCCTTGAACCATTTGTCATTTACCTGCTCTGTCCTATTATGTAATCTAATAGGTATGAATTGTTTTAACTTGCATTTCTCTAATCAATAGTGAGTTAGAATATTTTTTCATATGGCTATAGAAATCTTGGATTACTTCATATGAAAACTGATTATATCTTTTGATCATTTAACAGCTGGGGAATGACTTATTTCTATAAATTTGACGATTCTCTGTATATTAGAAAAATAATGCCTTTATCAAAGAAACTGGCTTCATTTTTTCACAGTTACTCTTGCTAACTGCATTTCCTTTCATCCTTTTTCCCTATGCCCATTTATTCTATTTTTTCTCTCCTTTCACCCTCTTCCTCCTTAAAAGTGTTTTGCTTTTGATTACCCCTTCCCTTCCCCCAATCTCCCCTCCCTTTGTAACAGTAAGCACCTCAATGTACACGGGAGGTGGGGGGACTACTATCACAGGTTCTTAGATCTGCATTCATAAAAGGAAAGGCAACTTTTGAGGGATCACAATCACTTTAATCAAGCAGAGGTATCAGAGAAAACCAAAATCTAAATTTCAGAGAAATGAAAAATGAACAGACATCACCTCCCAACTGCTTGACCATTAGCATACATACATCTTTAGCAAAGAGGGAAGCACAAACATCTGGGTTTTCAAAAAGAAGGTGGGGGAAGGGGAAGGGAAGGCTACTTGGCAGTTTCTTGTAGTCTTATCTGGCACACAGACCTTCTCCCAAAAATTAAGCCCTCAGTGAAAATCTCAACCTCAGAGTATTTATGCACTTTGTCAGGATGAACCGAATTCAAGTCTCACCTCAGACACTTGACACTCACTAGCTATGTGACCTTGGGCTAGTCACTTGTCATCTCCAGTAATCCTGATGAATATCTGATCTGGTCACTGGATTCAAACAGCCGTAGAGAGGAAGTGAGGCTGATGACCTGCACAGCCCTCCCTCACTCAAAACAGTGTCAAGTGCAAGTCATGTCATCATTTCTCTGATTGCATGTGCTTTGTTGGCAATGAAAGATGAACACACACACTCTTTTCAGGGCCAAAGGTCATACCTCTCTGACTCAGTTTCTCAATAGAAAAAACAAAACGTACTTGAGACTCTCCTACAAAACAAATCCCTCAAAGGACAGGCCTATCAATGAGTGCAGAAGATCTTTTCTAATCACATTATTGAATCAGAAGCTCTTTTAGTAAAACAAAAATAGGAAATGATTCTAATTTTATTGCCATCGCACCTTTTTAGCCTTCTCTTATTCCCTTTCCCCTTCTATTTTTATGTAGAGTAAGACAAATTTCTATACCCCATTGTCTGTGTATGTTATTTCCAAGTCACATCTAAAAAGAATTTTTTAGCATTTGTTTTAAAAATGTTTAGTTCAGTGTGGAGCCAAGATGGCAGAGTAGAAAGACTCATGTATGCTAGCTCCGAACCCACACCCATATATTTCCTGCAAGAAGAACTCCCCATGAAATCTGGAGCACTGCAAGGAGTGCAGAAACACAGTGGAAAAGATCTCCATTCCAGAGAGCCCTGGAGAGCCATCCCCAGGGCCCATCCCACCCTGGAAAGCAGAGCCAACCCCTGCGTTGCCCTGGCCAGGCGGCGCCAGAGGAGCAGATCTGAGCAGCTTCAGGGACGGAATCTCCGGCAGCCGCGAAGGTCCCTCCACCCACAGGCACTACAGGTCAGTGAGAGAGACATCTGGGCTGGCCCCACCCAAGCAAAAGAACTTAAGCTCACATTGAATAGCAGCTGCGCCTGCCTTGGAAAGCCCATTTGAATCTCAGACTCCAAGCACTAGCTGGGCGGATCTAGGTGGGGGTACAGAGGAATCTCAGAAGTCAAGTAACTGGCTGGGAAAATGCCCAGAAAAAGGGAACAAAATAAGACCATAGAGAGTTACTTTGATGGGGTGCAGATGTTCCCGCCTTTCAATTCTGATGATGAGGAAATATTCTTAACATCAGGGAAAGACATGGAGGGTGGGGCCTCTGTATCCCAGACATTCCAGGTGGATGTCCGGTGGGCTCAGGACATGGAAAAGTTCAAAAAGGATTTTGAAAAGCAAGTTAGACAGGTGGAGGAAAAACTGGGAAGAGAAATGAGAGAGATGCAAGAAAAACATGAAAAATGGGTCAATACCTTGGTAAAGGAGACCCAAAAAAATGCTGAAGAAAATAGCAGCTTGAAAAATAGGCTCACTCAATTGGCAAAAGAGGTTCAAAAAGCCAATGAGGAGAAGAATGATTTCAACAGCAAAATTAGCCAAATGGAAAAAGAGGTTCAAAAGCTCAATGAAGAAAATAGTTCTCTCAAGATTAGAATGGAACAGATGGAGTCTAATGACTTTCTGAGAAAGAAAGAAATCACAAAACAAAACCAAAAGAATGAAAAAAATGGAAGAGAATTTGAAATATCTCATGGGAAAAACAACTGACCTGGAAAATAGATCCAGGAGAGACAATTTTAAAATTATGGGACTAACTGAAAGTCATGATCAAAAAAAGAGCCTAGACATCATCTTTCAGGAAATTATTGAGGAAAACTGCCCTGATATTCTACAACCAGAGGGCAAAATAAGTAATGAAAGAATGCATCGATCACCGCCTGAAAGAGATCCAAAAAGAGAAACTCCTAGGAACATTGTAGCCAAATTCCAGAATTCCCAGGTCAAGGAGAAAATATTGCAAGTAGCTAGAAAGAAACAATTCCAGTGTTGTGGTAATACAATCAGGATAACTCAAGATCTAGCAGCTTCTACATTAAGGGATCGAAGGGCGTGGAATAGGATATTCCAGAAGTCAAAGGAACTAGGACTCAAACCAAGAATCACCTACTCAGAAAAACTGAGTATAATACTTCAGGAGAAAATATGGTCTTTCAATGAAACAAAGGACTTTCAAGCATTCTTGATGAAAAGACAAGAACTGAAAAGAAAATTTAACTTTCAAACACAAGGATGAGAAGAAGCATGAAAAAGCAAACAGCAAAGAGAAGTCATAAGGGACTTACCAAAAGTGAACTGTTTACATTCCTACATGGAAAAACAATATTTGCAACTCTTAAAATTTTTCAGTATCTGGTAGTTGGTGGGACCACACACTCACATACATGCATGCACACACACATACACACATGCATGCACATAGAGACAGAGAGCACAGAGTGAATTGAATAGGATAGGATCATATCTTAAAAGAAATTAAGGGGGGGCGGAGCCAAGATGGCGGAGTAGAAGGACGCACATTCACGAGCTCCGAGCCCACAACCCATGGAATTGAGGTAAAAGGAGAGCCCCATAAATTCTGAATCTCTGCAGGGGGTGCACAAACATAGGGGAAGAGATTTCCGTTCCACTGAACCCTGGAGAGCCGTCCCTGGGGTCCATCGCAGCCAGGAAAGCGGACCCCACCCCCACCCGTGGCCGCGACCCAGAGAAGCTGACCTGAGCAGACTTCAAAGAGGAAAGCTCCGGGAGAATCTCCGGCAGCCGGGAAAGTCCCTCTGCCCACAGAAGCTAAAGGTCAGTTAAAAAGAAGCCTGCGCTAGGGGAGGGGAGCGGGCCCCCTCGGGAGGAAGCGGCGGTGGCAGAGACGGGAGCAGGAAGCGGCGGAGGCAGAGGCGTGGGCGGGCGGCTGAGGCGGCAGCTGCCCGGGACTCAGGAATCCCCCAGCAGCAGGTAGGATCTTCAATACTGAAGGTCTTTCCAACCTGAGGGAGCCGAGCAGGGGAGACGGCCCTGCCCCCACGCTGCTCTACTGCTGAACGCCTCTGAATAAAACCCTCAAGGGAGCTGAGCACAGCAGGCAGGGTCCCCCACCCCGCCCCCATCGGCTCTGTTCCTGAAAGTCTCTTCAGAAAGCCCCTGAGGGCCCAAGCTAGGAAGCGGCCCTGCCCCCACCCTGCGCCAGAACTAAAGCTTGCCGCGGGAAAGCGCATTTGAATCTCAGAGGTCAAGTACTAGCTGGGCGGATCCAGGCGGAGGTGGAAAGGAATCTCAGAAGTCAAGTAACTGGCTGGGAAAATGCCTAGAAAGGGAAAGAAAAATAAGACTTTAGAGAGTTTTTTCCAACAAATGCAAATGATCCCGACCTTTGGATCTGATGGGGAGGACGAGGACGTATTTTTCCCATCAGGGAAAGATGTGGAGGGCGGGGCCTCAGTACCCCAGACACCCCAGGGGGGTGTTGGGTGGGCTCAGGCCTTGGAAGAGCTTAAAAAGGATTTTGAAAAGCAAGTTAGACAGGTGGAGGAAAGACTGGGAAGAGAAATGACAAAGATGCAAGAAGAGTATGAAAAAAAGGTCAATATCTTGGTAAAGGAGACCCAAAAAAATGCTGAGGAAATTAACACCTTGAAAAATAGGCTCACTCAATTGGCAAAAGAGGTTCAAAAAGCCAATGAGGAGAAGAATGCATTCAAAAGCAGAATGAGCCAAATGGAAAAAGAGGCTCAAAAGCTCACGGAATTTAATAGTTCTCTCAAAATTAGAATGGAACAGATGGAGTCTAATGACTTTATGAGAAACCAAGAAATCACCAAACAAAACCAAAAGAACGATAAAATGGAAGAGAATGTGAAATATCTCATGGGAAAAACAACTGACCTGGAAAATAGATCAAGGAGAGACAATTTAAAAATTATGGGACTACCTGAAAGCCATGATCAAAAAAAGAGCCTAGACATCGTCTTGCATGAAATTATCAAGGAAAACTGCCCTGACATTCTAGGACCAGAGGGCAAAATAAGTATTGAAAGAATCCATCGATCACCACCTGAAAGAGATCCAAAAAGAGAAACTCCTAGGAACATTGTGGCCAAATTCCAGAACTCCCAGCTCAAGGAAAAAATCTTGCATGCAGCCAGAAACAAACAATTCCAGTACTGTGGAAATACAATCAGGATAACCCAAGATCTAGCAGCTTCTACATTAAGGGATCGAAGGGCGTGGAATAGGATATTCCAGAAGGCAAAGGAACTAGGACTCAAACCAAGAATCACCTACCCAGCTAAACTGAGTATAATACTGCAAGGGAAAATATGGTCTTTCAATGAAACAGAGGACTTTCAATCATTCTTAATGAAAAGACCAGAGCTGAAAAGAAAATTTGACTTTCAAACACAAGAATGAGAGGAAGCATGCAAAAGTAAACAGCAAGGAGAAGTATTAAGGGACTTACCAGAAATGAACTGTTTGCATTCATACAGGGAAGGACAATATTTCTAACTCTTAAAACTTTTCAGTATCTGGGTGGTTGGTGGGATCACACATACACATGTACACGCATGCACACACATACACACATGCATTCACATGCAGAGACAGAGAGCACAGATTGAACTGAATAGGATGGGACCATACCTTAAAAGAAATTAAGGTAAATGGTGAGAGAGAAATGTAGTGAGAGGAAAGAGGGGGAAATGAAAGGGGGTAACTATATGTCATTTAAGAGGCAAGTAGGAGATGTTTTTAGTGGAGGGAAAAAGAGGAGAGCTGAGGGAAAAAAACAAACAAACAAACAAACAAAAGTTTACCCTCATCACATTTGACTAAACGAAGGAGTGAAATGCACACTCATTTTGGTATGAAAACCTATCTTACAGTATAAGAAAGCGGGGGAGAAGGAGATATTGGGGGGGGGATGATGGAAGGGAGGGCAAAGGGAGGAGGGAGTAATTGAAAGTCAACACTTGGAGAGGGACAGGATCAAAGGACAGAAGAGAAACAATGAGGGGCAGGTTAAGAGGGATGGCAATTCAGTTAGTCTTACACAACACGACTATCAGGAAGGTCACTTGCAAAGCTACACAGATATGGCCTATAATGAATTGCCTGCCGTACCAAAGGGAATGGATGGGGAGGGAGGGATGGGGAGAATTTGGAACTCAAAGTTTCAGGAACAATTGTTTAGTATTGTTGTTGCAACTAGGAAAGAAGACATACAGTTAATGAGGAATAGAAAGTCATCTGGCCCTACAGGAGAAAAGAGAAGATAGAGACAAGGGAAGGGAGGGATGACAGAAGAGAGGACAGATTGAAGATAGGGAAAATTAGATTGCTTGGGGTATTGGGGTGGGGGGAGGGGAGAAAAGGGGAGAAAATTTGGAACCCAAAAATTTGTGAAAATGAAAGTAAAAAGCTAAATAAATAAATTAATAAAAAAAAAAAAGAAAAAAAAAAAAGAAATTAAGGTAAATGATGAGAGAGAAATGTAGTGGGAGAAAAGAAGGTGAAATGGAATGGGGTAAGTTATATCTCATTCAAGAGGCAAGCAGGAGACTTTTTAGTGGAGGGAAAAAGAGGAGAGCTGAGAAAAAAAAAAAACAAGAAGTTTACCCTCATCACATTCGACTAAAGGAAGGAATAAAATGCACACTCATTTTGGTATGAAAACTTATCTTACAATAAAGGAAAGTTGGGGAGAAGGAGATAAGCAAGGGGGTGGGGATGATGGTAGGGAGGGCAATGGGAGGAGGGAGCAATTTGAAGTCAACACTCGGGGAGGGACAGGATTAAAAGACAGAATAGAAATAATGGGGGGCAGGATAGGATGGAGGGAAATACAGTTAGTCTTACACAACATGACTATTATTGAAGTCATTTGCAAAACTACACAGATATGGCCTATATTGAATTGCCTGCCTTCCCAAAGGGAATGGGTGGGGAGGGAGGGATGGGGAGAATTTGGAACTCAAAGTTTTAGGAACAACTGTTTAGTATTGTTGTTGCTACTAGGAAATAAGAAATACAGGTAATGGGGAATAGAAAGTCATCTGGCCCTACAGGACAAAAGAGAAGATGGGGGCAAGAGAAGGGAGGGATGATAGAAGAGAGGGCAGATTGGTGATAGGGGAAATTAGAATGCTTGGTGTATTGGGGTGGGGGGAGGGCATAAAAGGGGAGAAAATTTGGAACCCAAAATTTTGTGAAAACGAATGTAAAAAGTTAAATAAAAAAAATAAAATAAAAAAAAATAAAAATGTTTAGTTCCAAATTCTCTTCCTCCCTCCCTTCCCTCATTGATAGGGTAAGCAATTTGATATTGGTTTTACATGTATAGTCATGCAAAACACTTCCATAACAGTTGTGTTCTGAAAGACTATATACCCCTCCATCCAATGGCTGCATATGTATAGCATATACTTATCCTTTCACCTTGTCCCTCTTCCAAAATGTTTTCTTCTGATTTCCCATTCCCTCCATCTTCCCTCCCTTCTATCACAATCCATTTAATCCCCTTTAAATTGCTTTCATATAGGATAAGACAGATTTCTATGCCCTATTGAGTGTGAATTTTATTCTCTCCAATGAGAGAGACGTTCACTCTTTCCCCTCATCTCCCTCCTCTTCCCCTCCATTGTCGAGGCTTTTTTCTTGCCTCTTTTAAGTGAGATAATTTATCCCATTCTTCCTCTCCTTTTCTCTTTTTCCCAATACATTCTTCTCTCACCTCTTAATTTTACTTTTTAGATATCATCTTTTCATATTCAACTCACCCTGTGCTCTCTGTCTATATATGTATTCCCTCCAACTATTCCAATCACGAGAAAAGTCACATGAGTTACAAACATTATGTTTCCTTGTAGGAATATAAGTTCAAATTTAATGAATTCCTTATGATTTTTCTTTCCTGTTTACCTTTCATACTTCTCTTGAGTCTTATATTTGATTGTACTTTTTCCATTCTATCAATTCTATTTTAAAGTAATTGTCCAAGGTTTATTCTACCTCTTTTGTTTGACTTTTAAAATCCTCCTTTCACTCTTCCAAGAAGATAGTTTTGGGGATTGTGACCAGTTCACATTCCCTTTTGAGGTTTTGGATATCAGTATATTGACAATGTTTTAGCTCTTCTGAATTTGCATTTTTATCTTCCTTGTCACCATAGTATGTTTCTGGTAAGAAAAGAGGTGGTGGTTGTGGTTGGTGTTTGCCTGGTGTTGATGCTTGCCTGCTATACCATCCTGGGACTCAGGATCTCCTACTGGCTTGCTGAGATTCGGCTTGCCACTGGCTTGCTAGGACATCTGTCCTATACTGGTCCTCTTCAGTCACAACAAGAGAAATGCTTCCTGTTCCAGGATTTTTCCTGGGGAGATAGTCTCTAGGTTTTTCAAGGTCAATAAAGGAGACTGAGAGCAACTTACTGCTTACTCTGTCCTCTTAGCTCTCTGAAGTCAAAATAGGTGACATTCACGCATTCTGTCTGTGGGCTAAGAGCTCCAGAAGTGGCCACTGCCATTGCTGCTGCTGCCACCACTTTTCTTGCCTATTTAGTCACTCCCAAGGCCTACATATGGTTTGTTGTTACCAGAGCTACACTAGCATTGCCTGTACTGTACTGCACTTCTTTATCATCCAGGTCTGACAGACCTACTGAATTTCTATGGTCTTTGGGCTGAAAAGTCTGAAAAACCACTTCTGCTCTCAGTGATTCAGTCCCTTGAGGCCTGCTCTGGCTTTGCTGGGGCCAGTTCTGTGCTGACATAGCCTGTGCTGGACTGCATTCCTCTGTCACCCTAGTATAACATACCTTACTGGTTGGTTTTTCTGATACACACAAATATTAGTGCTTTCCCTCAACTACCTTACATTTAAGTTTTTTTGTATATATTTTGTTATTTACATATTTACATATTCTCTTTCCCATTATTAAAAAGAAGATTCCTTAGAAATAGGTATGTTTCACTCTCTGTACTTATTTACCAGCACCTAGCACAATTCTTGATATATAGCATGTGCTTCGTAAATATTCATGATTTATTATTCATTTTTTCAAACTTCAAATGAAAAGGGGCAAGAGGAATTTTTTTAAAGATGGAGAACATATAATTGCGTAGAGAGTAAGCAAATAATGCTTTTCTATCTCCCTCACACACCAAGGAATAAGTATTTATAAAATATTAGAGACTTCTGGAAGCCAAAATGGTAAACAATAAGTTGCTACCACTCTCCTGTATTCACCTCTTAGCAACCAAAAATAGCTCCCCAGAATAAATCCTGGAACAGTGAAGGCAGTGGAAAGAGCATTGTTTTAGCCCACAAAACTTTTAGAATTGAAAGGAAAAGTCCATCTCAGGTAAGAAGGAAGTGCATTCTAGGACATGAAGCATTCCAGGAAGGCAGCAGCAAGCCCCACCACAGAAAACCAGTGGGAGATACTGAGTGCCATTGTGGTGGAACAGGCAAATGCCAATACCAGTATCACCCTCTCCACCCTCGCCCTGCTCATGTGCCTTAGCATAGCAAGAGGAACAAACAGACTCCAGGTCAGAGAATCACCACATATTTTGGTGCAGCCCTGGGTGGACAGGCATCCTTCAACAGCCAGACTTCCACATGCATCAGTGCAGAAGACACATAATTTAGACTGAAAGGCTGATACTGTAAGTAAATTAGGAGAGTGAGGAATAGTGTATTTGTCAGATCTATGGAGAAGAGAAGGAATTTTGATCAAACAAGAGACTGAGAACATTGTGAAGAATAAAATGGACAATTTGGATCATATTAAATTAAAAAAAGTTTTACACACGCACACACACACACACACACACAACAACAACACCAAAACAATGCAACTAATATTAGATGGAAAGCAGAAAGCTGGAAAACAATTTTTACATCTCATGATTTTGATAAATGGCTCATTTCTCAAATATATAGAGAACTGAGTTAAATGTAAAAAACCATATGTCATTCCTCAAGTGATACATGACAAAAGGATATGAACAGTCAATTGACAGATGAAGATATTAAAGCTATCTATAGTCATATGAAAAATTCTCTGAATCACTATTGATTAAAAAATACAAATTAAAACAACTTTGAGGTACCACTTCATGCCTGTCATATTGGTTAATATGACAGAAAAGGAAAATGATAAATGTTGGAGAAGTGGAAAAAATGGATCACATGTATTGTTGATGGATATGTGAACTGATCCAACCATTCTGGAGATCAATTTGGAACTGTGCTCTACGGCCTATCAAAGTTGACCCTTTGACCCATCAGTACCAGTACTAGGACTGTATTTAAAAGAGATCACGAAAAGGCAAAAGAACCCACATATACAAAATATTTATAGCAGCTCTTTTGTGGTGACAAATTATTTGAAATTGAAGGGATGTCCATCATTTTGGGAATGACTGTGGAAGTTGTGGCATATGCATATAATGAAATAAAATTTTTCTTTAAGAAATAATGATCAGTATGAATTCAGAAAAAATCTTGGAAAGACTTACATGAACTGATATTGAGTGAAGAGAACATAACCATTGTAAACATAAAAAGCAACTTGCTGTGAAACCCAACTCTGATAAAATTAGCTCTTCTCAGCAATGGAATGATCTGAGATATTTCCAAAAGACTCATAATAGAAAATGCTATCCACATCAGAGAAAGAAACTTGGAGTCTGAAAGCAGATAGAAGCATACTATTTTCTCTTTTTTTTTATTTCTTGTGTTTTTCCCCTTTTGATGAGATTCTTCTTTCAAAACAGAACTAATGTACAAATATATTTAATAGGATTACACATTTACAGCCTATATCAGATCACATGACAACTTGGGAAGGGGAGATTTGAGGGGGGAAAATTTGGAAATCAAAACCTTGTCAAAGAGTTAGGGTAACCCTAACACTAAAAACTAGAGGTAAAGAAAATAAAATAAAAGATTCAAAAGAAATTAGAGAGATTTGAGGAGACTAAATGAAGATGAGAGAACATTCATTAATGGGAAATTAGTCCATGAAGAGAATTAAGGAACGAATGAAGAGATATGTTGAATGACTCCTGAAATCATATTCTAAAAGTTTGGCCCTCAGACCCAATCCCAGAGCATGTGGTAGCAATGTGTCCTGTTAGATCCGCGAAAAGTCTTCTTCACTTCAGATACAAGCAGAAGATTTGTCTCAGGAAACTGAGAACCAAGTCATGGGGTGTGTGTGTGTTTTTCCTTTGTTGCCAAAGAAGACCATGCCATCAAAGAATGATGATATGATTTGCACTTGACTTTGTTTTGAGTGAGGGAGGGCTGTGCAGGTCACCAGCCTCACTTCTCCTCCACAGCCATCTGAATCCAGTGACCAGATATTCATCAGGATGACTGGAGATAACCCAGGATGAGGCAAATGGAGTTAAGTGACTTGCCCAAGGTAACACAGCTAGTGAATGTCAAGTGTCTGAGGTGAGATTTGAACTCAAGTCCTCTTGACTTGTGCACTGGTGTTTTATCCACTGCATCACCTAGAGGTCAAGGAGTATGAAGTGACAGTATATACAATCAGATTTCAAGTTGTGGGGGATGTGAGCACATGAAATCTAAAAATTGTGAGGAACTGAGGAGATGATATTCTCCAGATAAATAAATTTGGTGATTATATGCCTACACAATTTTGAAAAAAATCAATAGGAACAATGTTGATTGGTAACTTCTGCTTTCTACCCAATTCATAAATGGTCAAAGGATATGACAAGCAGTTTTCAGAAGAAGAATTAAAGATATCTATAGTCATGAAAAAATGCTCTAAATCATTATGGATTAGAGGGATGCAAATCAAAATAATTCTGAGGTGCCACATCAAACCTATCAGGTTGGCTAACATGAAGAAAACAGGAAGATAATAAATGTTGGAGAGTTGGAACACTAATTCGTTGTTGGTGGAGCTGTGAGCTAATCCAACCATTCTGGAGAGCAATTTAGCACTATGTCCAAAGGGCTACAAAAATGTGCATACCCTTTGACCCAGCAATATCACTTCTAGGACTGTGCCCCAAGAAAGCATAAAAATGTTAAAAGATTTCACTTGTACAAAAATATTTATAGCAGTACTATTTGTGGTGGCCAAGAACTGGAAATCAAGGGGATGCCCATCAACTGGGGAATGGCTGAACAAGTTATGATGTACGAATGTAATAGAATACTATTATACTATAAGAAATAATGAACAAGAGGACTTCAGAGAGGCCTGGAAGGACTTTTATGAAAAGTGAAATGAGCAGAATCAAGAGAACACTGTACACAGTATCAGCCACAATGTGAAAGGAATGATTCCAGTAGACCCAGCCCTTCACAAAATGCCATCCACATCCAGAGAAAGAACTATGTTGTTAGAATGCAGAATAAAGCAGAATATTTTATCTTATATTATCCTTTATTTTTGTTTTTTTTTTCTTTCTCATGGTTTCCCAAATTCATTTTAATTCTTCTATGCAACATGACTAATGTGAAAATGTGGTCAATAAAAATGTATGTGTAGAACTCATTTAACATTGCATTCCAGGAAGATGGAGGGAGAGGAAGAAAATCTAAGACGTAATGGAAGTGATTGTATAAAACTGAAAACAAATAAATTAATTTAAAAAAACCTTATGTTTTCAAGAGCTTTGAAAACTGGTCCTGGTGTGTTGCTTCCTGTACTTTCTGGGGCAATTGGGAAGGAGATTAGGGTATTACATTGTGGTCCATGACAGAACCAACCATGGCAGACCTATTACACAAGGAATATGATGTTCCTCAAATATATGTTTCTCGGATAAAGTCATAATTGACTTTTTATTTTATACTTCCTATCTAAGAAGGTAGACAACCATAAACATAAGAATTTCCTTTATTTGTTATTGCACATTTGTGGGTGGATCAACTAAATCTGTTCATGATTAAGTTTGCTCTCTCATATCAAACTATAAACAATTTCCAGTTTCTTTTAATTACTTTTTCAACCTTCCTGCGGATTTGAGTGCAGTCATGTGATCACATATTTAGAGTAAGAAGCTACATTAGAGCAGCTTGGTTGAATTCTTTCTTATTGATGAGAAAACTGAAGTCCACAGAGATTGTGACTTACCCAAGTTCATAACGGTAATTAGTGTTTGAATTTGAACTCAAATTCCTACGTCTTATGAATCCAGAGTCAGATCTCTTTCCACTTTTCCATGATGCCTTCTGGTTTCCTTTATTTAGGAAGAATTAAGCAAACTTTTGGCCTTCTAGAATAGTCAAAGGACAGGCTGGAACATGTAAATTCTAATGTAATGGATGATTAAAAGAGATGCTATGTTAGTTGTCATCTTAAATTTTGCTCAAGACTAAGTTTAAAAGACATAAAGGGCACCTTTCAGACTAGTAAAATGTAGGAAGATCTGAATCTTCCTACACAGAGAAAAATGAACAAATTATACCCCAAGTATATCTAATTATTAACCAAAATGGTCTTTAAATTAGTATATTATTAAACATTATCTAGCCGTGGAAATAAGAACAGTCCAAGCACATGCTCATGTGATTAGAGTTTGACTTAACCAATCTAGAACCAATGAGAATTAAACAGAAGAGTTTAGGCTGATAAGATGTTTCTTATCTTTATCTTTATTTTTTCTCTCCCAACCCTCCCTCTCTAAGAAACGTTTTTATAAAAGAATTTCATGGTTGAATCCATATTATTAGAAGTATTGTTGCTTATTAGATAGAGCAATAGCATTAGAATCAGAAAGGATATAATGCAAGTCTTACTTTTGATGTATATTGGCTTTGTGATCTTGGATCCGAAATTCAAATTCTCCTTGTACCAGGCAATTATCTAATACTATGTCCCAGAACAGTTACAGCTGTGCACTGGTAGCGGAGTCAGTTTGCTGAGAGTTCTCTCTACAATAACTTGATAGAAATGGACAAAAAATATAGATGTTGATAAAATATTTGCTGAAGAAATATTTATTAATAAAGACACTTAATAATTATTTATATATGTAATGAAAATCAGCTATCAGGACATTTGTTTAACATTAATGATGCCCAACCTTGTTTTTCAGTACCCCAGAGTATCTTGATTAATAATGCATGTTACAAAATAATTCACACTGCTTTTTAATATCATGCTTACATATTCAGGTATAGAGAGTAAATGATGCCATCCACATGTTTAGGAAATAAAACATTAGGTTGTAAACTCAAAACATTTTGAGAATCACTATTCTATAGTATGCCAAAATGATGGACATTTCCAAGTCAGGGTGTCAAAACTTCGAAATCGTTAATTGACTTTTAAAAAAGTTTATGAAGTAAGTCTGTGTATAATGAATAAACCACTTATATTTTCTTCATACAAGCATTTTATTGCCCTAGGCTAAACTTTCACAAGTCAAGTCAGTAATATAAAAGTCAACATAATAGTATTAATTAACTTGGAAGTCCTTCAATGTATTATTTTCAAAAAGGAGATTCTAAAAACTATATTTGAATTCCTATATTGAATGATATTTGTCAACCAAACATCATCACTATGAGAAATATTGGATACATTTTAACATGAAAGGTGTCACTACAAAATGTCTGATTTCTTCCTGACAGGTGAATGAAAATTAAGTCACAAAGCTCTAATGTTATAGACATTCAGACATTATTTGACTAGTTCAACTTATATAAATGGACTTCCCAGACTTAACCGATTATACCACAAAAATTGAAAAAGGAGAATAATACATCAATGACTTAAAAAATGCCAGAAGAGAATTCAAATACATTACAGGATATTTTAGGCTGTAAAGTTTCAGAAATCCAGCTCCCCAGTAAATCTCTTGAGTTGTTCTTTTCAATTTATTGTATTTTAAACATCCTTTTTTAAAACTGCCTTTAAAAACATAATTCATCTTGAATAAAAAATCTAATTAAAATTATTCCAGAGTGAAAGGTCTGCTTAAAAAAATAAAGAAATTTTCAAGAGTGGAAAATCCTTACCACATAATCCTTTTTATGTTTCACTTTTAAAAGATTAACTTCTGTAATAGCCCACATTCTCAATGTGATTATGTTGAAAACACTATTAGATGAAAAATATCACCTTGTTGTGTGAATAGGAGGTTTTCTATATCCTTACTCAATATAGTATTTGACATCATTCAAAGAAGCTTGAAATCCCTTACCTCATATTTATGTGAATTGACATAGTCTGAATAATCAGGATCTTTAACTGAGAATAAAAAGGGTGAAGAGAGTCAGAGTATGAAACTTTAGAAACGTCATATCTTTATATTTTAATAGTATGTGCATAGGTTTGGCTTCCCTAAAGGGGACTTTTCTTATTCAGACTGATCAAGCAAAGCTCCACTTGAGCTTACCAAATTGCAATGTCAAGTTCTGTGGAGTCCAGGCTTGAAAAGATGGTTTTCAAACCCAAATCAACCCAGAAAAATCACAGGGTAATGAATCGAGTGCAGCAAGGGGCATCAGAGGCCATCACGTCCAACTGTCTCATTTCAGAATAAGAAATTAAAGCTGAGGAATATGCATTTATTAAATTAAAGCTGAGGAACAAATTAAAGCTGAGGAATATGCATTTAGTTACACCGAGACACATAGCTAGTGTGTGACATGAGAGAAGATTTGAACTCAGACCTTCTTGTCTCTACAATTACATGTTTAAATACCATTCCACTTCTGTGCCTCAGATCTATATGTTAACTGACAGGAACACCACATTAAGATTGTCTATTTTAAAAATAATTTATCATTATGTTAAAGTATAGTGTACGTGTGTTCTGTGTGTACGTACTGGCAGTGGACAGGGTCTTGTAGGTAGAAGTGTCTTCCAAATTTTGAATGGTAGAGTTCATTTCAAAAGTTTGGGAATTCAAGTATTCTGAGACCAAACATTTAGCCTTGAAAAATCTGTGGTGGTGCTATAAAGTCTATGATATTTTATAAAATACAAAAATAAAAAAAAATAAGGACTTTGGTTCAAAAGTTGTGAACTTTGGCCCTATTCTCAAACTTATGATTCTGTTCTGAAGCATAATATCAGATGTTTAGATAAATTAGAATAATGCTTGGATGTTAGTTCTAGGAATATACATGTGTAGAAAAGCTAAGGGAAGTTCTTTCCTATCCAAGTTATCTGTGCTTGAATAACTCTTGTTTGAGAAAATTGGAATGAAAAATTGTAAATTTATCAAAAGAGTATCACTACATGTTACTCTCGTTCACAGAAGTAAACTTGATAATATGACAGAGATTATTGTATTGACAACATTCCCTTGTGTATACATTTAAAAGTAGGATTATGTGATTCTTTTCCAATGCAAACATGTGCCAAGTAGTTAGCAATTCATGAAGCTTCAGTACATTTTTTAATTAAAAAAAATTCTAAAGAACTTTGTATTCCTGGAATCTCCAGTGACTCATTAGTTGACAACATTCCTCGATAGCTGTCGTCAAGCTCTGATGGGCAAATGTGTATAGAGGGGGTGGGGGCGTCGTGAGGACAGTAGGATGAAGATACAATCCAAAGAGAATTAATGCTGAAACTGTGCAGAATTTTCAAAATCCTATCTTTCTTATGATATTAATAATCAGATGTGGACCAGTTTGATAAAAGAAAAACATACTGATCTAATGAGTGACTAGAATATGAAATATGACTATTCAGTTTATTTTTTCTCAACAAAAGAGAAATGTGTTAGAAAATGTTTTAAGATCTGAATGGCATGATATAAAGCTTAGAATGATGCATTATCAATGTTATCTAATAGTATGGAAGTATGGGAGATAATAGGTGATAGCATTGTGTGACTGCTTTGCATAAAAGAGCTACAAAGAATGTGATATTTAAAGTGACTTTTCTCCTCTGAGTTTGACTGTCAAGAGCTTTTCCAATATTCTGTCATGTTCTCTCTCCCCCACCCTGAGCTCATGGAGTGAATGCCAGACTAATCAATTCTATATCAAATCTTTCCCTATGACAGCTGCTGAAGGAACTCATCAGGTTCCCTAGCACAATGTACTTTTGCTTCATTAATTGTAAACCTCCTTTTGATTCTACTGACCATGACAGACTCTAGAGGATCTTTGAGATGACAAGCTCCCCTGATCAGCTCACCAGGATATTTCTGCTGCTTTTCAGCAAAATTGAAAACCATGAATCCATCAGTCAAAAGGAAATCTGCTATTCCTCATTGTTTTGAGTGTCTATCAAGCTGAGTGAAGACACTAGGATATTCCCCTTCATAATTACATTATGTGAAATCCTATTATGTCCATTTCAGGGTCCACACAGATAAATACATGAAAACAGAAATACTTCACCACATCAATTACAAACTCATGTTAATTAAAGTAATTGACAATAGCTTAGAGGCAGTTCAAGTACTCCTCTATGTTGGATCTATATCTATCTGTTTGTCTGTCCTTTTGCATTTGTACTCACATATATAGGGCATCAACAACCAAACAAAATTTGTTGAAACCTCATGTATTTAATTTTATTTTTACCAATATCTAATTTAACCAGTTGTCAGTCCTAGGACTGGGCTAGAGTTTCAATTGAAAAGCATCAAACAATGGAGTTTTGCTGTGATGCATGTTTCCAAAAGGCTATAGATGACACAGTCACCTAGGGAACAACAGTGAGAAAACATAACATTCTTGGAATTTCAATTCAGTGTAGATATTTATAAAAAGCTGATAATGCTCTAAGATAAAATTACTTCAGGTTCTGGAATTATTATGGATTTCAGCACAATGTACTGATTTCCTTGATGTTTTGGATACAATAAGGCCAAACAAAAAATTCTTATCCTAGTGTACTTTTGCCTTCCATGAGGTGTTATTTCTATCTTTTCTGTTTATATGTGAAACAAAAGTTATATGTTTCATAGATGCATCCTGATTCCCCTGAAGATTTCCTATATTATGTATCATTTCATATGGTACAGAGGAGTATAAAAGTTGAAAGGGTGAAAAGAAAGGCAGTGAAACTAAAATAAATATTTACATTTTCCTAATCTGAAGAAAGCATATATGCCTTACTATTAATCAGACATCCTATATTGATTTCAGAGAATAGAGATTGCACAAAATAGAACACAGGAGTTGTGGAATTTTCACTTCTTGAAAAATTCATGTGCTAGTCAGAAAACAACTGCTTAAAATATGTATGTGCTTGCATGTATACAAAACAGACCTACCTGTGTATGCATGTATATAGCCGAAAGAATAGAGGAAAGCACTGAGAAAACATATGAAGTTGTTTAAAATGTAAGAACTAGGAAGAATATACATAAAAATAAAAAAAGTAAATAGCATAACATCAGCAACAGAAAAAAACAAAGCAAAACGACTGTGTAATGATAAAGATGACATTTCACCTAGAAAGAAGATGAGAAAATTCATCTTTCTCCCTTCTTTCTCGAGGTAGCAAATTGTGGATTTGAATGTGTATGTGAAGAATCACACATGTCAGATTTGCTTGATGTGTTGATTTATTTTGCAGAACTGCTATTTTCTGTTCACTTTGTTAAAATTGTTTCCCATAAAGGATATGTTGCTAGTTAAGTAATGTGGCAGAAAATATTTAAAAGTCAAAGTGATTCAAATACAAGAGACTATTAAATAATGTTTATAAATATTAAGTTTTTATTGTTGAAACGAATGATTCTCAAAAACCATTTTGAGTGATGTATCCCTAATTCTGACAATTCACCTCAACTAAGCAACTGCTTCGACTTCATGTAGAAGCAAAACATAATTTTACATTTCAAATATGAAGCAGCATGGTAAAACAGAAAGGACCAAGAAGTCAGAGATCTGAAATCAGATCCTGTCTTGATCAATTTACTTCCTATAAGTCAAGTTACTTGGTTTCAGTTTCCTCATTTCCAAAATGAGATTGCTAGACAGGATCAATTTTCAGTCTGTGTTATATGTTTGCATTCATATATATTTGTGTTTGTGCATGAGTATAATATCTAATTCAGAAAGATTCTGTGTCTTAACAACAGTGTGTTCTTAGAAATATTTATATTATAAACTCATTTTATTGGTGAGTCAACTGCATAAAAATTCACTGAAGTTTTGAACAATGTCTGTATTTTATGGAGGACAGCATTTCAGTTTCCACTCCTATGTAGTTGATAATAATTGTAAATACCTCTTACTTCGATGTAATAATAGTAGGTAATATAGCACCTATTATCTGCCAAGCTCTGTGCTAATCCTATACACACACACAGAAACATACATACACACACACATACCTTTATTTGATGCTCACAAGAAACTTAAGAGGTAGGTGTTATTATTATCCCCATTTGACATGTGAAGAAACTGAGGAAAAGAGAAATTAAATGACTTATCTAAAATTCCACACAAGACCAAATTTGTACTCATGTCTTCCAGACTCCAGGTGGGGTACTATCCACTGCTCCACTTTCCTGGCCAAGAACATACACATTAGGGATGGAGCCAAGACGGCAGAGTAGAAGCATGGACCTGTCTGAGCTCTTCTACAAAAGCCCTTAAAATATCTATAAAAATGGCTCTAAACAGAATCTAGAACAGCATAAACCACAAAACTTCAGAGTGAAACAGATTTCCAGATCAAGGTAACCTGGAAAGACAACAGGAAGGATCTATTGCACCAGGCTCAGAGTAAAATATAGTCCAGTATGGGCCATATCAGCACAGACAAGAAAGGAGGAGGCTTCAGGGCACTGAATCATGTGCAGGTGTTTCAGTTTCCAGAATTCTCAACCCCACACCAAAGACAGATTCAAAGGTCAGTGAGAAAGCTGTCTCTCCTGGATGAGAGGGGAATGTGGTCCAGCCCCAGTCCCAGGGAAGCAACAGTTGCTGCTACAGCCAAGGTCACTTTTGGAGTTCTTGGCATAAAAACAGTGGAGGAATTGAGTGGCTGATCTGAGTCTCAGTCCTGAGTGGAGGTTCTGGGGTGACAGGAATGCAAGTGTGGTGGAGCTAGTGGTGGCTGTGGAGAGGAAATCATCCAGTGCAGAAAAGAGTGCTTGTGTTTTCTCACAAAGCAGAATGCAAGACAGGAGAGGAGCAATCACCTCTCCTGTGATTATGCCACTTTGGAAGAACTGAGAACTTACAGGTCCCTAGAGATATCTCAGAGAACAACCTCACAAAACCTCTGAAGTCTGGGGTAGTACACACTTGACTTGACAAAGGACTTAAAAGTAATTGTGTGGAAAAATGCCCGAAAGGGAAAAATAAGACTCTAGAAGATTACTTTCTTTGTGAAACGGAATTTTCTTCCACCCTTTTGGTTGAGGAAGATCAAAGCATACAACCAGGGGAAGACCAAAGCATACAACCTCAGGAAGACATCAAGGTGAAGGCTCCTACTTCCAAAGCCTCTAAAAAATATGAAACAGTCTCAAGACACTAAAGAGCTCAAAAAGGATTTTGAAAATCAAGTAAGAAAGGTGGAAAAAAATGGGAAGAGAAATAAGAGCAATGTGAGGAAATAATGAAAAATGGTTCTACTTTGCTAAAGGAGACCCCAAAAATGCTGAAGAAAATGACAGCTTTAAAAATAGACTGATTCAACCGGCAAAAGAGGTCCAAATAGCCAATGAGGAGAAGAATGTTTTAAAAAGTAGAATGGGCCAAATGGAAAAGGTGGTCCAAAAGCTTCCTGAAGGAAATAGTTCTTTTTAAATTCAAATGGAGCAGATTGAAACTAATAGCTTTTTGAGAAATCAGGAAATTTGAAAATAAAAAAAAAGAATGAAAAGCATACAAGACAATGTGAAACATCTCACTGGAAAAACAACTGACCTGGAAAATAGATCCAGTAGAAATAATTTATGATTTATTTGTCTACCTGAAAACCATGATAAACAAAAGAGCCTAGATATCATTTTCCAAGAAATTATCAAGGAAAAGTGCCCTGCTGTTCTAGAACCAGAGGGTAAAATAGAAATGGATAGAATTCATTGATCACCTCATGAAAAAGACACCAAAAGGAAAACTCCTAGAAATATTGCGCTTCTAGCCTACGGAATCAAAGAACTCGGAATGTGATATATTCCAACAGGTCAAAAAAGGTACGATTAAAACCAAAAGTCACCTATCTGGCAAAATTGAGTAAAATACTTCAGGGAAAAATGGAATTTCAATGAAACAGAAGACTTCTAAGCATGCTTGTTGAAAGACTAGAGCTGAATGGAAAATGTGACTTTCAACTACAAGAATAAAGAAAAACAGGAAAAAGTAAACCAGAAAGAAAAGTCATAAGGAACTCATTAAAGGTGAACTGTTGACATTCTTACATGGAAATATATTTGTAGTCCATGAGACTTCTCTTCAGCATTAGAGTAGTTAGAGGGAATGTGTATGTGTGTGTGTGTGTTTGTGTGTGTGTATGTATATGTATGTATGTGTATATTATATGCATGTAGGTATGTATATGTGCCCATGTATACACATGCATACATATATATGTGTGTGTATTTTATGCAGGTATGTGTGTATACATAGACTGAGGGCACAGGTTCAGATGAATATGGAGGGAGAATACCTAAAAAATAAAATTTATTGTTGAGTGGAATGTACTAAGGGAAAGAGAAAAGGAGAGGTAGAATGTAGCAAATCATCTCACCTAAAAGAGGCAAGAAAGAACTTATACAATGAGGGTGAAAAGGGAGAGGATGAAAGGGATAAGTGAGCCTTATTCTCATGGGATTTGGCTTAAGGAGGGAAAAAAATACACATTCAATTGTGTATGGAAATCTGTTTTACCATTCAGGAAGGTAGGGGATAAGGGGATAGGAGTAGGCACATAAGAGAAAGGATAGCAAATTGGGGATAGGGAAAATCACAAGAAGCAATATTGGGGGGGCAGGTCAATGAAAAGATGGAATAAATGGAGGGCAGGACGGGACAGAGGGAAATGTGGTCTATCTTTTGCAACATAACTATTATGGAAGTGTTTTGCATGACTACACATGTATGACTTATATCGAATTATTTGATTTCTCAATGAGGCTGTGTGGGGAGAAAGAAACAGAGAGATTCTGGAAATCAAAACTTTAAAAATTAATGTTTAAAATGGCTTTTGCATGCATGCAACTTGGAAGTAGGATGTACATGCAATGAGTTATAGAAATCCATTTTACCCTACAGGGAGGAAAAACTGGAAGAAGGGGTGGATGGGGTGCATGCAGTCCTGAGGTGGGGGTGGGGAGAGATGAGGAGAAAATGTGGAATTCAAGTTCTTGTGGAAGAGAATGTTGAAAACTAAAAAATAAATAAAGTATATATATATATATATATGTATATAATATATTTTAAAGAACCTACATGTCATGACACTTTTGAACTTACTGATCCTATATATGGCCAATATTTAGCTTTTCTGTTTCATTAACTCATATCTATCTCAATGCATATTCCACTCATCAGTAAATTCTTAAAGTACCAGCTTTCCACTCTTGAGTTGTGACGAGAGAAATATGGTAATTCCTATTGTTGACACTTACTATTCCTTACTTGATTCTCAGGGAAGGTCAGCCACTATTCATCACAAGCAGTTCTCCTGAAAAATTCATTTTTGTCCCCTTAGACTATCCTCTCCTTTCAAAGAGGTGCTGTAGACTGTTGCTGTATGTTTCCCAGCTTCAAACGAAAACAACTCTCATCCAGCTAGGTATGGTCTGAGTAAAATACTCTACAGGATGACAGAACCTTACTTTGTCTTTAAAAAGAGACAGATGCCCATTAGTCGGAGAACATTTGGACAAATTAATGTGTAAACACTGAATTGAATGGTATAATACAATAAGATAAAACAAAATAAAGAATCCAAATTAGAAAAAAAAGAGCTTATATGAATCAGGGCAGAGCAAAATAAACAGAAATTTAAGAAGAATTCTCAAACTGACCACAATAATGTAAATAAGATTTCAGAGCTCTGATTCCTGCACTCTCAATATTAATTGCAAAGGACTGCTCTATGTGGAGACATGATTTGCTGTAGGTCTTGAATGAGTCATATGTTGTCAGATATAGCCAGAGTTACTTTTGATTGTTTCTTTTAGTTTTTAAAGAAGGTAAAAATTTCAGTGAAGAGTGACATCCAAGTTAGAAATAAATAAGTGATTTTACAATAAAAAAAAACAACATGTTTTAAAGCAAAGCCAAGATGGTAGTATAAAAGAAATAGTTAAACTGTCCCAACATTACTTTCCAAACAACTTTAAAATAATGTTTCAAAATTCTAGGCTGAAAGGGAAAAAAAAGACAAGGCAAAACTTTTTCCAACCCATGACAACTTAGAAGGTCAGAAGGAAAGTTCTGTAAAACTCAAGTAAGGGCAGATCTGATAGTCACATCATAACTAGACCACCTATCTGCTTTATAAGCAGAAACAGCAATTATAGCATCTTTGTGAGCTCTCCAGTCAAAGATGGCACAGGAAATGGTCAAAGAGAGACTCAGTGCGATCCCTGTACTATCAGCAGGCATTATTTGGTAAATCTTCTACCTATATTGATTCCCTGGTCACAATCTCAAACAGCAGGGAAGTGCTTGCCATCCCAAGGGAGCAGGAGCCCTGAGGAGTAGTATCAATTTAGGTCCCAAGGGAGCAGTAACCACACCTATCCACAGATTACACAAACTTGGAGACACTAAAAGCTTCCATAACTCCGGAGCTAGCTCTGAAAACTGGAAAGCTTAAAAAACCTGACTCTCGGAAGAGTGTTCTCCACCCCCACTCAAACTATAGGAACAGAGCACAACTTTAATATAAATTTCACAGTAAGGAAATAGACTGAAAAATAAGCAAATAACCAGGAAAAAATTTCCCAAACACACAAAGTTGAATAATGACAAGGAATATTGAGATTAAAAATTCAGAAGAAGAAAATTGTCAAAACAGGTACAGAGAAACCTGAAAGAAGGGGAAAAATGAATTGAATGCAAGCCCCAAAAGAATCTCTGGAAGAGAGAAAACTGATTTCATAAAATCAAATTTAAGAGGAAGGATAGAAGAAAAATTAGGAAAAGAAATGAGAGCAATGCAAGAAAATTATGACAATGCAACATACATATTGGTAAAACAGGCACAAAATACCTATAAAAATAACAGCATATAAACAAAATTGACCACATGAAAAAAGGATTAAAATTGCAGTAATTAAAAGAGCTCCTTAAAAGTCAGAATTAGGACTTATATGAACTGATGCTAAGAGAAATGAGCAGAGCCAGGAGAATATTGTACACAGCCTCAGCCACAGTAAGCGAGGACTCTTTCTGGTAGACCTAGCCCTTCACAGCCATGCATGAAACTAAAACTTTCCCAAAGGATTCTTGAAGCAAAATGTTATCCACATACAGAGAAAGAATTATGGAATAAGAACACAGAATGAAGCAGAATATTTTCTTTTGTGTTACATTTTGTTTTGTTTTTTTTCTCATGGTTCTCCAATTCATTTTAATACTTCTATGCAACATGACTAATGTGAAAATGATTTCAGTAAGAAAGTATGTGTAGAACTCATTTAAGATTACATACCATCTCCAGAAGGGAGATGGAGGGAGGGGAAGAAAATCGAAGACTTATGGAAGTGATTGTAGAAAACTGAAAACAAGTAAGTTAATATTTTTTTCCAAAGGCAGAATTAGCCAAACATTTGTTTAAAAGGTACAAGAGAAAATAATTCTTGTCATTGGGGGAAGAAAAACAAAACTATTTTCATTGGAAAAAATACTTTCTTAAAAATCAGAATTTTTGACAAGTGAAAAACAAGACATCAAGAAACCATAAACCAAAGTAAAAAAAAATGAAAATAGGAAAAAATATGTTAAATATTTCATCAAGAAAAAAACCACTAACCCGAAAAATAGACAAAGGAGAAATAATTTAAGAACTTTGAGAAAACCTGAAAGTCATGATAAAAATAAAATAGATATTGTATCCCCACAAAAAATTTTGAGGGAAATCTACCCTGATGTCTTACATGCAAAGGGCAAAATAGAACTTGAAACAATGTACCTCCTGAAAGAACTTCAGAAGAAAACTCCCAGGAATAATAATGCCAACTTCCAGAGTTCTTGAGTCAAAGAGAAAATGCTTTAAGTAGCTAGAAAGAAATCATTCAAATACCGTGAAGCCAGAGTCAGAATCACACAAAGTTTAACCACTACTACCTTAAAGAAGTAGAGGGCTTGGAATATTATATTTTGGAAAACAAAAGAGCAAGATTTAGAATCAAGAGTAACCTCTCCAGGAAAACTGAGTATAATCCTTCAGGGGAATAAAAATATATTTAATGAAATGGAGAAATTTCAAGCATTCTTGGTGGAAAGACCAGAGCTGAATAGGAAATTTGACATTCAAACACAAAATTCGAGAGAAATATAAGAATGTAGACATGAAAGAGAAATCCTAAGGGACTCAATAATCTTAAACTGTTTGCAAAGTTATATAGACAGATGGTAGATGTAAGTGCTAAGTACTTCATAAATATTAGGGCAGTTAGAAGTACCCTGCATAGACAAAAGGAATAGGAGTAAATTAATTATGTTTTTTTTAAATAAATGAATGATAAAGAGGGATACATTGGAAGAAGAATGAGGAACATTTCCTTACATGAAAAGGTATACAAGGAAAAGTTTTTATTTTCAAAAATATAAAGGTGGATCAACCAATGTTTGAAACTCATTCTCTGAATTTGTTCAAAAATGGAGTTATGCAAATATATATATACACAAAAACATATGTGTGTATGAATTTTTACTCAACTAGATAGAGAAGTGTATTTACCTAGCAGTGAAGTAGGAGGTAAAGGAGCTAGGAATAAAAGCAAGGTGATAAAAGGGAGGACTAACTAGGGGAGGCAATGTTAAGAAGTAAAACAGTCCTTTGAGGAGGGAAGATAGGAGAAGGGGAGAGTGCGAGCACGAGCGTGAGAGTGAGAAGAAGAAGAAAATGAGATGAAGGGAAATGCACAGCCATTAATCCTAACTATGAATGTGAATGACATGAATTCAAAATGGACTCTGGTAGAATAGATTAGAAAGGAGAATAGAATGTGCTGTTTATAAGAAACACATTTGAAACATAGAGGCACTCACAGAGTTAAAATAAAGACTTGAAAGTAGAATTCACTACATTTCAAGTGAAGTAAAAAAAAGGCAGAAATAGCAATCATCTCAGATAAAGTAAAAGCAAAAATGAACCTAATTAAATGGGATGAGCAAGGAGACTGCATCTTGCTGAAGGCAAATAATATCAGTGCTAAACATTTATGTACCAAATGGCATGATATCCAAATTTAAAAGGGCTACATTTAATTAATTATAGGGACAAATAGACTGCAAAACTATCCTGATGGGGGCCCTCAACTTTTCCCTCTCAGAGCCAGATAAATCTAAGCACAAAATAAACAATAAAAAAAGGGAAGCAGATGAACAGAATTATACAAAGGTTAAATATGATAGATCTCAAGAGAAAACTGTAGGGGAATAGAAAGAAATGCCTTTGCAAAATATTGCATACCTCTTTTTTTCTCAAGTGTAAATGACACTTAGAAAAAATTAATCATGAATTGGGGCTTAAAATCCTCACAACATAATGGGAAAAACAGTATTATAAAATGTGTCTTATCCAGGCCACAGTGCAATAAAAATTCTATTCAATAAGAGACTATAAGGATTTATATGAAAAATAAACTGGAAACTAAATAATCTAATGCTAAGAAATCATTAACTCAAAAACAAATCTTAGAAACAATAATTTCATTAAAGAAAATGACAATAATGAGTTAAAATACCAAAACTTTGGTGACGCAGCCAAAGCAGTACTTAGTGGAAAATTTGTTTCTGAAAACGTACATCAGTAAAAGAGAGAAAAAGCAGATACATGAATTGGGCATGGAACTTTAAAAAAAAAAACAAATGAATCCCTATCAAATTAAATACCAAAATGAGAATTGTGAAAAATCAAAAGAGAGATTAATGAAATTTTAAAAAGCGAAATAATATAACTGCGAACTGCTCTTTTAAAATCAATAAAATAAGCCGTGGGTTAATTTGATAAAAAAAATAGAAAGAAGAATATTAGACTACTGGCTTCAAAAATGAAAAGGATAAGTGTGCCACCAGCACAACTTAAATTAAAAGCATCGTTAGTGTTTATTTTGCCAAATTGCATGCCTATAACACTAACAATGAAATATTGTGCTAACTTATATACCTATAATTACTTTGCTAATTCATATGCCTAGAACAGTAAAAATGAAATATGCTATAGTTAGTGAAATATAAACTGGACAGATTAACAGAAGAGGAAATAGAATACTTAATCAGCTATCAGAAAAATAAACGTTAAAAGTCACAAATGAGCTCTCTAAGAAAAAATCCCTAGGATCAGATGGATTTACAAGTGAATTTAGCCAAATGTTTAAGGAAAAAAACAATCTTAATACCATATAGATATTAGAAAAAAAAATAAAGTGGCATTAGCAATTTTCTTTTATTATGAAAATATGGTTTCAATACTTAAACCACAAAGAATAAAAACAGTGGAAAAATGCAATAGGTCAATTTCCCTAAAGAATATTGATACAAAAATTTAAATAAAATGCTAGCAAGGAGAACACAGCAATATCTTATATATACAAATGGTGAGGTGGAATTTGTACAACTAATGCAGGGCTAGTTCACTATTAGAAAAACCAAGCATGATTGACTGCATAAAAGAAATAAAAATAGCAGCAACCCACAAAATAATTATGATTATCTCAGGAGTTACAGAAAATATCCATTCCTATTAAACACGAGACAGCACAGAAATCAATGGAGTCTTTCTAAAATTATATGTAGTATCTATCTAAAACTAAAAGCAAGCATTATCTGTAGGAAGGCTAGCTAGAAGCCTTTCTAATAAGATCAAGTGTGAAGTAAAGGATCTAATTGGCAAAATAAACCCAGACACTATGTGAACACAATAAAAAGCACTTTTCCCACAAATAAAGACAGATCTCAGCAATTTGAAAATTATTAAACCATCTTGGGTAGGCAGAGCCAATGAAATACCTAAAATTACCTAAATTAATTATTTATTCAGTGGCATGCAAATAAAATCATGAAAGAATTATTTAATAAATGTAGGAAAAATAACTAAATTCCTTTGAAAACAAAAGGACAAAATTATCAAGGAAATCAATAAAAAATATGAAAGAAGGTGGGCTAAGAGTACTAAATTTTAAATAAAGTAGTAATCACAAAATAAATCTGTTACTCATTGAGTAATAAAGCAATATATAGGTGATTTAGATTGAGTGCACAATACACTGTAGCAAATGACCACAACAATACAATGTTTGGTAAGTGTAAAGATTCAAAGTTTTGGTCCAAGGACTCACCATTTGCCATTATTTTTTGGGAAAACTGAGGAGCAGTTAGTGAGAAACTAGGCATAGACCAATATTTTATATGGCATACCAAAATGAATTCAAAATGATAACATAATTTAGCTATAAAATATGATATCATAAGTAATTTAGGGAATTATGGAAAATTTTGCATGTGTAAAGAGTAGGTGAAATGTTTAACAAAATAGAATCATGACAAACAAAAAAATTAATTTTAATTACAAGAAAATTTTAAAAAGAGATTTTGTAGGAAAAATGTAAAGCAACCTAAGTTAGAAAAAAAAGCAAGAAACAGAAAAAAATGTTTCTCTGATAAAGACTTCATTTCTCAAATATATAAGGAACTCAATCAAATTAAAAATATTAGTCACTTTATTATTAACAAATGGTCAAAAGATAGGAACAGGAAGTTTTAAAAGAAATCAAAGCAATCAATGGTCACAAAAAATTGCTGTAAAGTAGTGTTGATTAGAGAAATGCAAACAACTCTAATGTATCACTTCCCACTTATCATATTATTTAATTTAAAAAAAGTATGAATGTTGGAGGGGATGTGGGAAAGCTGGACCATTAATATACTTTTGGTGGAGTTGTGAACTGGCCAATCATTCCAGAGGACAACTTGAAACAGTTCTCAAATGAATATAAAATCAATCATACTAATTGTCCCAGGATTATCATTACTAGTTCTGTTTCCCAAAGCAATCAAAGCAAAAGGCCCTTTTTGTTTAAAAATAATAGTTATTACAGCTCTTTTTATAATGGCAAAGAAGTGGAAACTGAGAGGATCCGTATCAGATGGGGAATTGTTGGACAAGTTGTGGTATATTAATGTTATGGAATAATATTGTGCTATAAGAAATAATGAGGAGGAAGATTTCAGAAAAATAACAAAAAACTTGGGCTTACATGTGTTCACTGAAACTAAGTGAAATGAGCAGAAGAAGGAGAAGATTATACATAGTAACAATAATACCCAACAATGATCAACTGTGAATGACAACTTTTTTCAGCAATATATTGATTGAAGAGAGTTTCAAAAGGCCCATTTTGGAAAATGCAATCTGTCAAGAGATAGAAAGAAATGAGAAAGAAAGACACTTAGATAGATAAATAGAGATCTAATGAATTGTAAATGAAGACTGAAGCATACTTTCTTCACTTTATTGTTTCTTACGTTTCCTTTGTTTTTAACATGGATAACATGGAAACATGTCGTGCAAATCCTCTCATATATAATTGATATCTTTTCTCTTTTCAATCGGTCATGTAGAATGTGGGAGGGAAAGATTTTGAATTTAAAGATTATTTTAAAAATTGAAAAATAATATATGTATATGTACATATTAGTCATTGAATCTTAGTATAATAAATAAATAATAATCCAACAGAATAATTTTAAAGCTGAAATAAGTGAATGTTAGCATAGTGACTTTCTCCAGGACTCACAGTTGACTACTTGCCTATTAGAAAAATAGATTTCTTCACAACTGAATTCTCTTGTTAGCTCATTTACATTTGAAATTCCCATTTGACATTTGAATCAGGTGTTTCTTTGTGATTTTTTTCCTCTTTTAAAAAAATAGATATTGATTTTAAGCATTTTTCTTTCTTAACTTTTTAGTTCTAAATCTTCCCTTTCCTCCCAAAACTCCCCCTCGCTTTCTTGAAGGCTAAATAAATTACATCATTTGCACGTGAAACCACAAAAAGTTTTCATTTTTTGTCATATCACGATGAAAGCAATACAATAAAATAAAAACTGGGAAAAGAAGAGAAAAATTTGGGAGACCAAGTGAAGATGGTGGAGTAGAAGTAGAGACTTTCTAGAATTCTCCCCTCAAGCCTAGACAAATACCTGTAAAAAATGACTCAAAACAAATTCTGCTACTGCAAAACCCATAGAATGAGAGAGTAGAGCACAAGATAGTCTGAAAGGTCAATGGGAAGCACATTCCAGTGTAGACTCTGCCAGTAAAGATGTGACCTGAGCAGGTCAAGGGGGACTGATTCTCTGGCACCTGTGGGGGTGTCCAGACTTCACAATGACCAAATTCCATGGACAAATTGAAAAGTCAATGAAAAAAACAGCCGTGGGTCCTATGTGAGAGAGTTGAGTAGCCTGGCCCTAGCACCAAGGAAGAGGAAGGACTAGAGGAGCCCTTGGCAGCCCCAGTAACAGCAGCTGGGTCAGAGGCAGCAGCTATTCCTGAATTGTCCCACAGATTGTGAGGAATTCAGCTGCTGACAGAATACCCAATCAGAGAACTAGTTTTACAAACAGCTCAAAAGTCAAGTAAAAGGCTAGGGAAATGAGCAAAGATCAGAGAAAGAATCACAGTATAGAAGCTTATTTTGGATTCAAGGAAGATCAACATATACAAAGAGAAGAAGACAATAAAGTCAAACCTCCTATACTCAAAGTTTCCAAGAAAAAATATGAATTGGTCTCAGGTCATGGAAAAGCTCAAAAAGGATTTTAAAGATCAAGTAAGAGATGTAGAGCAAAAATTGGGAAGAAAAATGAGAGTGATGAAAGTAAATCACGAAAAACAAGTCAGCTGTTTGCTAAAGGGGATCCAAAGAAATGCTGAAGAAAATAACACTTTAAAAAATAGACTAACCCGAAAGAAAAAGGGATAAAAATGCAATGAAGAGAACAATGCCTTAAAATCACAATTGTCAGATGGAAAAGGAATTCCAAAAGCTCACTGAAGAAAATAATATCATAAAGATGAGAATGGAACAGATGGAAGATAATGACTTTTTGAAAAATGAAGACATTATAAAATAAAACAAAAGGAATGAAAAAAACCACAATGTGAAATATCTCCTTGGAAAAGTTACTGACCTGAAAAATAGATCCAGTAGAGACAATTTAAAAACTGTTGGACTACCTGAAATTCATTATCTAAAAAAAAGCCTAGGCACCATCTTTCAGGAAATTATCGAGGAAAACTGCCCTGATATTCTAGAACCAGATATTTTCAATATCTAAACAGATATTGAAAAAATCTACTGATCACCTCATGAATAAGATACCAAAAGGAAAACTCCTAGGAAAATTGCAACCAAATTCCAAAGCTCCCAGGTCAAGGAGAAAATATTGCAAGAAACAAGAAAAAAGCAATTCAAGTATTGTGGAAACACAATCAGGATAACACAAGATTTAATAGCTTCTACCTTAAGGGATCAGAAGGTTTGGAATATGATATTTCACAGCTCTAAGGAGCTAAGATTAAAACCAAGAATCACCTACCCTGCAAAACTCAATATACTATTTCAAGGAAAAAGTAGACATTCAGTGACATAGAGAACTTTCAAGTATTCTTGATGAAAAGACAAAAGTTCAATACAAATTTGACTTTCAAACACAAGATTCAAGAGAAAAATGAAAAAAAATAAATAGGAAATAGAAATCATAAGGGACTTACTAAAATTGAACTGTTTACATTCTCACATGGAAAGATAGCATTTTTAACTCTTGAGACTTTTCTCAATGTTCAGGTAGTTGAAGAGATTATATACATATATCTATATACATATAGATAGATGGGAGAGGGAGAGTTGATTATGAAAACATGAGATCTAAAAAATAAAATTAAAAGGTGAGAGGAATATATTGAAAGAAGAAGAAAGGGAGAAAAAGAATGGGGCAAATTAGCTCTCAAATAAAAGAGGTAAGTAAAAACTTCTTCAAGGGAGGGGATGAAGGAAGAGGTAAGAGCAAAAGAATGAACCTTAGTCTCATTGCATTTGGATTAAGAAGGGAATAACATGTACATTCAATTTAGTATGAAAATCTGTCTTACACTACAGGAAAGTAAGGGGAAGGGAATGAGTGGGGGTGAGGGATAGAAGGAAGGGCAAATGGGGATAGAGGGCAATTAGAAGTAAATACTTTTGAGGAGGGACAGGGTCAAAAGACAGAATAGAATAAATGGAGGGGCAGGATAGGTTGGAGGGGAATATAGTTAGTCTTTCACAAGATGACTCTTATGGAAATGTTTTGCATAACTACATATGTATAACCTATATCGAACTGCTAACCGCAGTGGAGATGGGTGAGAAGGGAGGAAGGGAAAGAATTTGGAACTCAAAAGTTTTAAAACAAGAAGGTTAAAAAATTGTTTTTGCATGCAACTGGAAATTAAGACATATATGCAATGGCGTCTAGAAATCTATCTTTTCCTACAACAGAGGGGAAAGGGAAGAGAAAAGGGAGAGGTGTGATACAAGGGAGGGCAGATTGGCGGAAGGTGTAATTGGAATACATGATCTCTTGGGCTGGGTGGAGTGAAGAGATAAAGAGAAAGATTGAAACTCAAAATTTTGTGGGAGTGAATGTTGAAAACTAAAAAAAAATTTTAAAAAAGAAGAAAATTCATAGAATTGTTCATTTTGTATACACATATACATATGTATATATTTAAGCATTTATGTACATTTGTCTGTGTGTATACATACATACATACATACATACACACACACGATATATATATATATATATATATATATATATATATATATATATATATATATATATATATATATATATATATATATATAGGTCTAAGAAAGCAATGTTAAATAAAACCTAAATTTCAGAGGATCCTTATGGTTAGGGGAGAAAATTGAACTTTTATTTGGATAAATCATCCAAAATATTATCAAAAATAAATATTAGAATTCAATTAAAAAGAACTATGACTCTACTGGCTCAGAGAGCCCAATTTCTTTCTAAGACAAAGTTTCAGAAGAGCACTGACAAAGTCAACAAGAGGTGTGTGTGTGTGTGTGTGTGTGTGTGTGTGTGTGTGTGTGTGTGTGTGTGTAGGGAGAAAGACAGAGAAAGAGAGAAAGAAAGAGGAAAAAGAGAAAGAGAGATAGAGCAACAGAGAGACAGACAGAGAGAGACACAGGGAAGAGACAAAGAGAGACCCACAGAGAGAGACATGGAGGGATAGAAACACACACACAGAAAACATATTAATATTTTCAGCTAATTATGTGTACTTCTGTCCTATATATTTTTTTAAGTTCTTGTTTATGTTTACCAAAGGAATCAAATCTCATTCCCAACCTGGGGCCAGAGAAACCAATATACAAGGAATTAGAAGGTGATATCAAGAAATCAGCCCTAAAGTAAAAGATAGAGAGCAGATAACATTTTCCCATCATGGGGCCAGAGAAACCAATATTCAAGGAATTAGAAGGTAACATCAAGAAATCAGCCCTAAAGTAAAAAATAGAGAGCAGATAACATTTTCCCATTTTGAGTTTTATAAATTAGTCACAAAAGTTAGCCAAAAGAGCAATCAAAAGCTTATAAAGACTGTGGAAATTAAGAGTGGAATGCAAATGCACACATGTATTTATGTATGCTTATTGATATTGAAATACATATTCATAAATCTGTATGTATTCATGTTTTAGATATGTATATATATATTAATTATATGCTGAGAATATTTCATATTTGTATTCCTGATTGACCGATTAAGTTCTTACATGCCTACAAAATACAAAATGGTTTCTGACCTGGAGAAGAATATGAAAGACTTGGAGGAACAAATGTATATTTATTTCACATAGGTACTACAGTGGATAGAGTGCTGCACACAGAGTCAGGAAGACTGAATTTCAAATCGTGCGTCAGACAATTATTTAGATGTGTAATCCTCTATTAGTCTTTCTCAAATTCAGTTTTCTCACCTGTAAAATGGGAATATGGAATAGCACCAGTTTCACAGCAATGTTGAGAGGATCAAATGAAACAATATATGTAAAATATTTTACAAAAGCAGTACATTAATGATATTAATCATTTTAATTATATTCTTATAGTCTTAAAAACTTTAACAAGAGAGAATGAAATGTCACTTGGAAAAATGAAGCAGCAACTCAAGGAAGGGACAAAGAAGAAACTAGGAAGAGGCAGAAGACAGTTAAGAAGAAGAGTTTGCAGAGAAAGAGGGAGAGGAGAGGGGCCATTGAAGAAAGGAGAAAGGGAACTTAAGGAGAAGAAATTTTAGAATTTGCACTGTAGTTGGAGAATTGAAGATTGTAACACCCAGAAAAATTGAAGATAGTAGCACATAGAAGACAGTAGTACATATAATAACTACAAGACTATTTTAATTGTGGGTATGAGAAGCTGGACCAAGGGCACAAGAAAATACTTTGTGGGCCCACAGACAACATGAAAGAAGAGGTCATCCAAGAAGAAGAGGAAGAAGACAGTCAGGGTTATGCTTAATGATTCCCCTGCTGAGAGATGCCAAATTAGCCAATTTATCAAATAATAGCGAGTCTGCTCATTTCCTGGGACCTATGTCTATGATGTGATATTGACTCTCCTTGGAGTTATCATATTGAAGACTACTTAATTCTATTGATTCTTATGGGAATAAATAATTCAGCTAGGAGAAAAAAACAACAAAATGTAATGCTAGAGATCGTGCCCCTCAGAAAAACAGCAACAACAAAAATTGACATACAGATGACCACAAGAGCAGTGCGTATTTTCACTACTACTAACATTTGTACCTATCATTTTAATGTTTACATAAGACTTTACTCACAACAATTCTGTAAAGTGGGTAAGACAAGCATTATCTTCATTTTACAGACTACTTTGGTTCCCAAAGAAGTGAAATAATTTCTCCAGTGTCTCATAGCTAGTAAATGGTAGAACTAGAGAAAAATACAAATTCACTATTGTACTCTAGTAACTGCAGCATCCTGTGGCCTAGAACTAACATTTTGGTGCAACACCCAGACCAACTTCATATAAAACTGTGAATTAGTTAAATGTGTGGCCCATCTTTTGCTTGTTTTTTTTTATATCCCCAATGCTTAGCAGAAAAAATAATTAATCAGTGTTGACACATTGCCCCCCATGCCTATACAGAGGAATTCTCCTTCCTTTTGGTCCTCAATACAAAATTTTTGAGTTTATAGGTTGCTTTGCACCATTCCAATGTAAATTTTATGTGATCAAGGCCTATCTTTTGGCTTTTACTTATAATAATAGCATTAACAGAGTGCTTGTGTATTGATAATACATTTTTGCTTATTATTAATATAATTTTGCTTCTTAAAGGGAAGATCTTCGCCACAAATTAATAGGCCTAGGAAGAGTTGTAGGAAGACCCACACCTTCTGTTAATTCTCTTTTCTTTTACTTGTTTTCATTGTTCTACAATCACTTCCATATTACTTAGATTTTTCCCCTCCCTCTCCTTCCTCCCCTACCTCATCCCTTCCTTCCTGAGACAACATACAGTTTTATATAGGTTCTACACACACATTCATATTGAGTGGCTGTTCAGCATGTGCTGAGGTGGGAGTCTCCTGACTCAATTTCCCCCATCTGGCAGACTTTAAGCCTGACTGAATACAGGTGGATAATCTAATCCTGCCTGGAATGGAGATGAAGTTGGGGAGATAATGTATCCCTGCAATGTCTTTACTATTGGTGGCAATTCTCTATAGTCAAAAGGTTTGTAAGCTTAATATTAGATCTATTCATTTATAGATTATGGGAAGGGGAACATCTGAGAGTGTCTAAAATTAAGCTATCAGGCATAGGACTTTAGACCAAGAGCAATAAGTTAGGGTCCTTTAATTCTTAGTAATACTGTGGAGACAATTAGGTCAAGAGCTTGTGAAATTAGCAAAATAAATATTACTTGTGTCTCAGCTGGTTAATGTTTAAAAAAAAATCTTTTTGTAGTCCATATTGTAAATGCTTTAAAAAAAAGTATTACCTGACCAAAAGTTTGAATTGCTTTATCTGTTATAAACTGTTAAAAATAAATAATTAAAAAATAAATTTTAATGATGCACACATACAAAAATATCCTTCCTGAGCACTTTCTAGAGTGTTTTTTGTGATTCAGACTAGTTCATGTTCCCTTCTGAATTTTCAGATGGGAATACAGTCTCAATCCTGACCTTTTTGGTATTTGTGTTTTGGTCCTCATCTCCATAGAATGATTCTATGATTTTTTTTTCTTTTTTGCTTTGCTTCTTATTTATGATAATAACCCCTTTCCTGGCTTTTAAAATATATCTCTGTATCTGTGGCACAGGGAGCTCTGTCCCACAGTTCTTGTGCCTAAAACTTGAGCCTTTTGTGTTGTGGTCTCCGGTTCTTTCAGTTGGAAGCTAAAATGCTGCAGCTTACCCGCTGCTGAGCTGGCTTGTGCTGGAAAGCCGAGGCCAGGTGAGATCTTTTTGGGTTTTCCTGTAGTTTCCATGGAGGTACCTTGTTAAGTGTGGGGCAGGGATGGTCTTGACACTGGAGATCTCCTCTGTTGAACTAGAGCATAGACAAGCTCAGTTTTCTGCACTAGTGTCTTCCTGATTCCCCTGGGGTGCTGAGGCACAACTCAATTCTTGGTGTTGGCAGTTGCTGGCTTCACCCCTCTGGGGTTCAGGATCTTCTGGTGTGTTGAGGTGGGGCTGTTTGGGACAGCTCTGATCCTGCACTGGTCACTTTTGGCCACAGCAAGAGGAAGCCTCCTTAGCGATCTTTCTAGCCTCACGGGCTAAGAGTCTGTTTATGCTTTCTGTTGATCCCACCGTTTCATGGTTTTTCCCAGGGAGATAATCTCTGGATACCTCAAGGTCAGCAAAGGGAGAGAGATACCACTTACCAATCACTCTGCCATCTTGCCTCCCGGAACTGGAAATCTCCCTTTTGTTAATTTTCTAATGAGGCACTGGTTCTCAAGGATTGTGATGCCCTCTGACTCGCAAAAATGTGTAAGTACTATGAAGTGAAGTTTTACTTTGGGGCCTACTTATTGGAAGTGTTTCTTTGACCAGACAAGACTCTGAGCAGCCACTAAGGAAGCCTCAGACTTTGAAAACCCAGATGTTGGTGCTTCTCTCTCTGGTAACTATGTATGTAAGGTCATATAGGCTGTCTGTTGATCTGTCAGACAACTGGAAGCACTGTCTGTTCAGTGTGGTGAGAACGAGCCCTGAACTAAGTGAATGATACTAAATGCTTCATTAAGGTGATTGTTAACCTCTCATTAATTGCCTTTCATTTCAGAAGTGCAGATAGAAGAATCTGTGATAGCAGGCCCTCAGTTAAGAAATCATTAACTAAGCAAAATAAAATATCTTCATTTGTCACTTTAGATGCTTCACTATCTGATTCCAACTTATCTTTCTGGAATGCTTTTACATGACTATTCCTCAATTATGCTGCATTCCAATCAAACTAATATACTTGCTATAACAACAAAATCATATTCCATCTCCTGTTTCTATCCAATTGTCCAGGCTTTTCTTAGTGTCTGCAATGGTTTACTTTTTCATCGTTACATCTTTGAATCTATGGCTGCCCTCAATATTCAGCTCAAATGCTGCTTCCTGTAGTAGCTCCCAATCACTGTACTAATTTCTGCAGCCCCTCTTCCATTTTTCCTTATATAATTTCATATTTGCTATATGTATTGCTCCTCCTCCTTTGGATCTAAGATCCCACATAACAAGGAATATCTTGTTTTTTGTCTTTAAAATCCCTGTGGCTAAGATAGTGACCAGCAAATAGTGATGGGGTATAAACTCTGGGAATCTACTTGAATTCTCCTTTAATATTCCAAATCTGGCTTTTCATATGCAAATCTGTTACCCTTAATTTAGCCTAGTCCTCCATTGTCTGATAGCTCCTGATTACCTCCAGCTGTTTCCAACACTTGATCAGTCACCTCAGTCCTATTAAGATCCTCCTTGGTCTTCTCAAGTCCCTCCCAGAACCCCTCTTTCCATCAGCCTATACTACTAGACCACTTCCAGATCCATACCATAGTGTTTTTTGTATTTAGGTTCCATCTCACTTCTGTGAAGATTCTCAGATTCAATCCACATCAGACTCAATCTCGTGCAGATTGCATCTGGTACACTTTTTAATGCATGCATCATGAATGACAAGAGTTCTTAAGAATCAACCCAATATGGCGAATCTTTAATCAAATTTGTTTTACTTTGTCTGAAAGAAGGTTTGGGTCAAATTCATTCAAGCAGGACCTGTAATGTTGGCAATTTGGAGTCCTGAGCACCCTGGACCTCAACAATACTTTTTCTTTATTAAGATCTTATTGAATTGAATTGTAATCCAACTCCAGTAAAACACATTTTTGAATAGCCATACTATTTTATTTTTTCTTCTAAAACTTTAAAATGTAATGCTTTCTGGTTTGGGCTTAATGATGAGAATTACAATTAAGGCAGTGAGTTAGAAACATAATAGAACAGCAATTGTGTATGCCTTTTCTATGCAAATTTATACTGAAAGAGAGTAGCTTTGTGTTGATGTCTTCCTATATCCTTTCATTTTTTTGACTAGAACTTCATATATTATTAAATTAAGCTCTCAATTAACTGATTTCACTATCTCTGTTAATCTGCCTAAGTAAATTACCCTCTAGAAGAAAGCTATTGTATTTTATGTTTCATTATTTGTCTCCTGACAAATATCATTATCTATCTCTATTCTCGTCTATCATTCTCTGCTTTGTCCACCATTTGATAGAATCAAGTTAGAATGGCAATTAAAAATTATTCATAATGAAGAGCCAAAATAATTAGATGAGGAACCCCTAAGTGTTATTCCAACATGAAATAGCACCTAATTGACTTCTGTTACTGCTGACCACTATCATACAATAACGTGTATTTGTATATTCTTCCAAGTTTTCTTATTTGTAAAGACTGAGCACTTGTCTTCATTCACATTATAAGGGGCCTAATATCTTCTGTTGGGACTCTGAAATACTTTTAACTGCTGGAAACATTGAGTTATTCAGAGGTTCAGTATTACAGCGCTTTCCAACTAAGTTTGGTGAAGAATTTTTGGAAAAGAAAATAAAAATAATTAAAACTGTACTTGGAGCTGGAGTTTCCATATAAACTTCATTCAAAGGGGACATTCATTCTCTGATTACTAAGTCTGGAAAAATTAAATAATCTATGAGGCACCTAGAATTTATGTAAACAATTGAACAATCAAGGGAATAACTAAGGCTATGTTTCTACAGTCCACTAGTCATGAGAGAAAGTTAATCATTGATAAGAGAAAAATAAAAGTGTTATTGTCTTTGTGATTTTAGCCACCATTCATTGAGTTACTTTCTTTCATTCACACCTCAATCCAGCCAAACTACGATTATTATTCCTAACATTCTCCTTTGAATAGGCTGTTCTCCATTCCCGGAGTGCACTCTCTCCTCATATCTCCCTTTTTGAATACCTTCCTTTCTTCAAAATAATGCTTAAGTAGCACCTCCTCTATAAGTTCTTTCTTTATCCCTGAACCTGCTAATAACCCTCTCCAAAAAAAAAAATATATATATATATCTGATATATCCTCTGCATAGGTGTGTGTGTTTATCTCCTCCAGTGGGAGGCAGAGGCTGTTTCATTTTTGCCTCTGTATCCACAATATAGAGTTTGATACATAGTAGCTACTTGTTAAAGACTTTTTGATTAATTGATTAATTTATCGACAGAACCATCCTAAATTAAAATAACAATCTTTTTTTCATAGTAACATGATGTAATTTTCTTCTGAGGATTTGTTTGAATTAATTTCTCCATTCCAGATATACCTGGCTCTATATAGAGCAGAATACTCTGAGACTACAAAAACCACCCCTGTTACTCTTTAGATCTAAGACAACATTTTAAGACACTGCTAGTTCTAAATATTCAATCCTATTCACATTTTCCAATTTTCAGTCTTTTCCAAATCTTCCATTTCTACTAGTCCCCTTACATCTTTTATTTTTTCTTCTAAGTTATTTCTCTATCTTAATTCTCTTTCTTACATGTACCAGGACTGGCTTTATTGGTAGAATTCAATGTATTTGCTCAATTCTCTTCATTTTACTTCTCATCTCCAGATATATAATCGTATTTCCCCAGAAGACTTCTCCCTTGTATTCTATGAACTTTTATAGAAACCAGAGAAATTCTGTTACAGAAGTTTCATTACTATCATGTTAGGTTGGGTTATAATTAAGACAAAGAGCATACCACCATTTGGGCCAAGTTTTCTTCTCAGGCAGAAGATTAAAAAAATGATGGACAACTTTTCATTAGTTTCAAATGAAAGAGGGATTCAAACCTCCTCAGGATATGAAACATCTATTACATATTCACCTAAAATAATACAAAGGATGCTAAGTAATGACATTGTCAAATGGTCGATCTTTTTCATTTATTTAGAACAAAATAGAGATGTTTTCTCTTGTAGGTATTTAGAAATGACAGGGCATATTGAGAATACAAAAAAGGATTATTCAGATATATCCCACTGAAATCCTTTATCTTTAGGACTGAAAAAGTACTGTGTATTTATATAAGTAGTATTTTAAAAAAATTTCTGGACACTGTCATTTCATCTGAAAGTATCTACGAAGCTGCAAACAAAGCAAGAGCAGGTGTACTGACAATCACTGAAAGGAAACATCTGTAATAGGAGAGTCGAGGACATAGCAGCACAGATAGATAAGGTAATTAATATAGCATTTGGCATGATCGTTCTCTTCTAATAGCAGCCAGAACAGTTAATATTCTGACTTTTGATTTAAAAAAAATAAAGATTTCATTTCTAACAATCAATTCAGAGGCTGGCATTCTTTTCCTAAAGGCCAGTGGCAAATGAAACCATTTATTCACCAGAAGCCAGAAATTCAGCTACTGAAGCACATGATACTAACAACATCTGCTCTTCCTTGCTAAGCTCTCCAAGCGTTGGCACCAAGACTAATTGAAATCTGTTTGTAGAGTTGTGCTATGCATTGTTGGCTCTGGTTATATCTATAAAGATCAGAATGTGTTTAAGTTCAATTTCACTTAGAATATAAGAAAAAGAGTGATTTTTTAAAAATAGAAACACTTTCAGAAATGAAAAATTTCATTCAATCAAATTCTAACATTTAGAATTTGTGACTATTTGACATAGAATAAGCTAAAGTTGGTAAATTAGGTGCAAAGGAAGGGTCTAATAAGAAAATTAAAAGTGAACATAAAAAAGATCATAAAGACCTCATTTAATATGCTTTATAGCACAATGTATTTTCAAGGAATTATTTTTATGTGAATGAATCCAGTTCATTACACATTCTGTTTTTCTTCAATAAACCAACAATATCCTCTACTTCTATATATTGTATTACCACTTAAATTGAGCCGTTGAATTATGAAAGAGCTCTTTTCCAGGTATTGTTTCTTGAGAGTAGAGGCATCACAGGATCGTTATTCTACTCACGGAAAATGTCTTCATCACTTGCCATTCCTTAAAATCTGAACATCTTATCATTTTTATTTTCCCTTGATTCACAAATGAAGACCACTGGGCTTACCTAATGAGAGTTTATTGCTCTACAGAGAATGTTTAAATGGACACATTTCTACTTTGTCTGTCACTGGTGGGCTAAACAAACACAAGTTTATGCAACAGAGTTATTTAGAGAAAAGCAATCAGCAAAAATTCCTTGTGTAATATAGTACTTTTATTTTAAAATGATATTTTGAGATGTACTTCATTGCCTTCAATAGACCACCAGGAAGCCTATCCTTCTTTCACTGATCCCTATCTGATAAAATCTTAAGAAGCCTTGGGCTATGAAACATCAGTTACTAGCCTACAATAACATATCCCAGATAGTCTGAGAAGAGTACAGAAACAAACCTCCAAAAGTGTCAGAAGTGTCTGTGATGCTGATTTTTATGGACTCCAAATAATTAAGCCAAATTCAGGCAGCAACTGATCAGAGATTTCTACAACTGAACTATGTGTGTAGTTATTTTTCTTCAGTGATGTATATGTGTCCTTTCATTTTCTTGATCTTTCTGAACAGCAAGCAATGTATTCACCAATTGAAAAGGGTTTATTTAGTTCCTGCTTTGCATTATGAGGTGATTGTTGTTTTTTTTTCCCGTTTTGTTACAACAATTTGGCTTTTCTAACAAAATACTTGAAAGTGTTAAAATGGAATTCCTTGAAAAACTGAATATTCTGAATTTCTACACAAGCTTACACAATAAATAATGTGTTTGAAAAACTAAATCAGTAAAAAAGATATTGGCATATAAAAATTTGAGATCTAAACATTGAGATGTGAAGGGGAAAAACATTCCCCAATTAGTTTTGTTTGTTTTCATCATCTTATTGGGTGATGTCATGAAAATATTGACAGGGTGCTATTTATGTGTATTATCATAAAGGATATAGTGAAGCCCTAGTAGGCCCATCTAAACATTTAATTTAGTTGGTTCCATATTGGTACATAGTAGCAGGGAAAGAATTGGAGAAATAGTTATAGTCAAGTGGACCACGACCTCTCCAAGATTCTATGTTTTCATCCTTCTAAAGAGGCAATTTTTAACCTATTAGACTTCATGTTTAACTATTATACATCTTGGGTAGTAGACAAAGAAACAAAATGTATAGAATAATTTTTCTAGACTCATTATATCATTTGGAAATTTAGGAAAAAATTCTACCTAAAATTTTTAAAAGTACTAGAAGAGGTCAGACATAACAATACTAGGGAAGGGCTGTTTATAATTTTGGAGGGCAGTATTTGGTGACATCTAACACTGGTATCTTCACTTCACTACATGTTATCTCAGTCATTAGATAGTACATAAAGCACATACATAAATTTATGAACAGACACATTATATATGTGTATATATGTGTGTTATATATATATATATGTATGTGTGTGTATGTCTGTGTGTGTGCACGAAAATATGCATGTTATAAGGTAGTTTATTACAAGATAGTTAATGGGGGAGATCTACTGAGGGAGATCTACAGAAGTTGAGGGATCAAGAAAGCATTGCATAGAATGCAGTGCTTGAGAGCTTGAGATATAGCTTAAAGGTGGCTATGGATGTTATGAGACAGAGGTGAAGAAAAAGTTAATTACAATATATATATATAGCATGTGCAATGAACAAATTGGGTTGTAAATTAAGTGCCACAATGAGTAATGTTACACATGGAGTTAGGAAGACCTCAGTTCAAATTCTTCTTCAGACACTATTTGGATGACCCTGGACAAGTCACTTAACTGCCTCAGTTTCCTCATCTGTAAAATAGTAATGATAACAGCAACCACCTTCAAGGTTTGTTGTGAGGGTCAAACAAAATATTAATAGTAAAGTGCTTGACACTTAGTAAGGATTATATAAATGTTAGCCATTCTTTTTATTACTACTATTATTAAAACGGATAGTGAAATTAAAAAGATAGTTTGGGACAAGATTATGAAGGTTTTAAGCTCCAAAGGAATTTGTATTTGATCCAAGAAAAAACAGGAAGCCACTAATATTTACTTAGTAGGCATATGACATGATCAAATATATACTTAAGGAAAATTCCATTAGTAGTTATATGGTAAATGAAGACTTTGAGGAAGACATCAAATAAGAAGCTATTACAATAGCTAAGGTCAAAGGTGATGACAGTCTGAGCGCAGGTAGTGGCACAAATGATGTGAATATAGGATTTTTGTGGAGACAAAAGTGGCACGATTCGAGTTGCGAAAGTTTTTGCAATTCATGAGGTGAAGGGATGTGAAGAGTCAAGGATGCTGCTAAGATTACAAACACAAGAGAACAGAAGAAAAATGACTCCCTTCAAAGATATAAGAAAGTTCAATAAAGAGACAGGAAGTTTGAAAGAGGAAACAGTTTCTGTTTTGTAGTTGTTATATTTAAGATATTTCTAGAACATTTTTCAGTAGACAGTTTATGATGTAGACCTGTACTCAGAAGAGAAACTTAAGGCAGACACAAAGATCTGGGAATCCTCTAAGAAGCCAAGGTGAGGAGTCAGTGCGTTCTCCAAATGCGTGGCAATCTATTCAAAGGCATGCAGCCGGGAGATGGAGTACAGGTGTCAAGAACATCGAGAGACAGCTTTGGTGTGATCATTGAGTACATGGTGGGGCATTTTGCCTTATAAGGCTTAAAGGATATGTCAGAGCCAGGTTGTGAAGTGTTTAATATATCAAACTGAGCAATTTATGTTCAATTCCAAATGAGGCTGCTGGAGTTGGTCTAACGGGAATTACATGGACATGAAGAAAATTACCTTGAAAGCTTAGGAGGCAATAGATTATAGACAAGGACACCAGTAAGGTAGCTATTACCGTAGTCCAGGTAAAAGGTGTGAAAGCCTGAAGTGAGGCTGTATGACAAGTTGTAAGACCTTTAGAAATGTGTGCTTTCTATTCTATTCCTTCTTCCTGGAAATTGAATCCCTGAGAATTACATATACTCCTTATATCCCAATTTTGATGTTATCTCTACTTTTTCTTCAGTTTGTATCCGTTATGTTTGCATGATTTCTCTCTATGAATGTTTTATACAAGTACATTGGAAAACTTCAATCAAGTTGATTCCCTCATGATTAATTTCTCTATTTTGATAAATAATGATTTCCATTATTGTATTATTTCTTCAAGATAATTAATTAATAATCTAAAATACCAACAGATATTACTCTTAAATCATCAGCACTATTTTTAAAATAAATATGTGTATGATTGAGTTTCTGAAAATTACCTGCTCAGAAACTCTATTGATCAGGTCAAATGACTCAAACTTTATGAGACTCATGGTATAGATGAGTCATATAGTCCAAAGAAGTAAAAAAACAAAAAAAAAACCTTATAAATCCAAAGGAGAATCAGTTACAAAGATCAGTGTACTCTAAAAGATGAGAAACCTGCACATGTTTAATAAGTTGTGTGAGACCCTTGGCCTTAGTGTCCTTATTGAAAAAATGAGAAAAAATAAATTATGTTATCTCTTAGTAACTTTCCAGAAAGAAAATTATGTGACTTTTTAATACTTTAGCTAGAATTTTTGAATTACTAAGATTTACAAAGGCTTTCTCACAAGTAATTTCATTTGATCCTTACAAATACTGAACTGGCATATGAGTCCCCCATTTAGTATATCTTAAAAATGAGGAACAAAAAGTTTAAGTGATTTGACCAAGTTCAAAGGGCAAGTAAATGAAAGAGATGAGAAAGGAAGCATGTGGAGGCTAGGAGGTGAAAATTGTTAGGTAAAATTTAAGTCTCCTAAGTCTCCAGTATCTCACATTATACTAATTGGTAGCACTCCATTTCCAGAGCAATTTTCAAAAATATGAACACTTGGAAAATGTTCAATGACTTAATTACCACTCTGACAGACTGTGACAACTATGAAAAATGCATATTTTCCACTTTGGAGAGACATAAAACCATTCACCATGGATTATCCTTAAGATATGAATCTCCATGCCATAGTCTCTGCCATGGCAGGGCCAAGCAGGAAGCCCTGGGAAGTCTGGGACAGCTGCCACATTGCAGAACCTTGGACCTATAAGCCCAGAACGGGAGTCCAGTGGGACCCAGTGATAGAGAGCTCAAGGTAACTTCAGTAGCTACTCCTGAGAATAGCAGCCCACATATTACATGTCTGTAAGTCCCCTACTTAAACTTTTAGGAGCCAAGATAGTGAAGTGATCAATAAATGCTCTCCTTATCCCCTTGATAACCTTGAAAAACCCATAAAATATTTCCCCAGGAAAAAATTCCAGAACAGTGGGATCAGCTGAAGGGGTAAACAGTCTCTTAGCCCAGGAGAATAGAAAAATCACACTGAGGGGAGTGGGGGAAGTCCCTTTTTCTGTGACTGAAAGGGACCAGTGTAGGACTGGAACTGTCCCAGACAGCCCCACCTCAGTGAAGCATGGGGAGATCCTTAGCCTCAGGGGAGTGGAGAGTGTAATTGCCAACACCAGAGCCCCAGGGATGTCACAGCACCACAGGGGAATCAGGATGACACTAATGCAGATGGGTTCACCAACCGCTGAGCTTTCCTATGCTTTAGCTCAGCAAAGGAAACCTCCTGTGGTCAGAGAACCCCTCCCCAACACTTAATGCAACTAGCTCCAGGGTAACTCAGGGGAAACCCAGAAAGACTTCACCTGGCCTCTGCTTTCCAACCATTTCAGCACCAGGTAAGCTGCAGCATTCTAGCTGCTAGCTGAAATACAACAAAAAAAAAGTCTCAAGTTCTAGACACAAGAAGAATGGGACAGAGTCCCCTGTGACACAAAAGCAGAAATATACTTCAAAAGTAACAAAAAGAGTGATCATCATGAGTAAGAAGCAAAGCAGAAAAGAAGAAACCATAGAATCTTTCTATGGGGACAAGGACCAAAACATGAACCTCCTACCTAAAACTTCAGAATGGAAAATGAACTGCTCTCATACCCAAAGAGCATTCTTGGAAGAGCTCAAAAAGGATTTTAAAAGTCAAATTAGAAAGATAGAAAAAATATTGACCTATAGTTTTAAAAATATGAAAAAAGAATTCACTCAAGAGAACAGCTCCTTAAAAAGGAAAATTGGACAAATGGAAAAGGAAATATAAAAGCTAACTGGAGAAAACAACTCCTTTAAAGGAACAATTGGGGGAGGCAGAGCCAAGAAAGCAGAGTAGAAGGATGAACCTGTAGAAGCTCTCCCTCCACAGCCCATAAAATACTTGTAGAAAATGACTACAAACAAATTCTAGAGCAGCAGAAGCTACAAAACAACAGGGAAAGAGAATTCCAACCCAAGGCAGGGTGGAAGGCCAACCGGAAAGGTCTGTCACATTGCTATAAGAGCAGAGAGCAGCACACGGAGAACAGTCAAGCCTTGGCCATGGGCCATGACATTGATAGGACCCAAGGAGGCTTCAAGGTGCAGAATCCTAGGCAGCAGCTGCGATTCATAGATTTTTTTTTAAATTTTTTTTGGTAACTTATTTATTTAACTTTTAACATTCATTTTCACAAAATTGTGGGTTTCAAATTTTCTCCCCATATCTCCCCTCCACCCACCCCAAAACGCCAAGCATTCTAATTGCCCCTATCAATGATCTGCCCTCTCTTCTAATATCCCTCCTTTCTCTTGTCCCCATCTTCTCTTTTGTCCTGTAGGGCCAGATAATTTTCTATACCCCATTACCTGTATTTCTTATTTCCTAGTAGTAAGAACAATACTAAACATTTGTTCCTACAACTTTAAATTCCAAATTCTCCCCATCCCTCCCTCCCCACCCATTCCCTTTGGGAAGCAAGCAATTCAATATAGGTCATATCTGTGTAGTTTTGCAAAGGAATTTGATAATAGTCATTTTGTGTAAGACCAACTATATTTCCCTCCATCCTATCCTGCCCTCTATTTCTTCTATTCTCTCTTTTGATCCTGTCCCTACTCAAGTGTGTTGACTTCAAATTGTTCCCTCCTCCCACTGCCTCCCTTCCATCATCCCCCCAACCTGCTTATCCCTTTCTCCCCCACTTTCCTGTATTGTAAGATAGGTTTTCATACCAAAATGAGTGTGCATTTTATTCCTTCCTTTAGTCGAATGTGATGAGAGTAAACTTCATGTTTTTCTCACAGCTCTCCTCTTTTTCCCTCCACTGAAAAGTCTTTTGCTTGCCTCTTTTATGAGAGATAATTTGCCCCATTCCATTTCTCCCTTTCTCCTCCCAATATATTTCTCTCTGACCACTTAATTTCATATTTTTTAAGATAGGATCCCATCCTATTCAATTCACTCTGTGATCTGTGTGTGTGTATGTGTGTGCGTGTGCATGTGTGTGTGTGTGTGTATATCTGTGTGTGGTCCCACCAACTATCCAGATACTGAAAAATTTCAAGAGTTACAAATATTGTCTTTCCATGAAGGAATGTAAACAGTTCAACTTTAGTAAGTCCCTTATGACTTCCCATTGCTGTTTACCTTTTCATGCTTCTCTTCTTTCTTGTGTTTGAAGGTCAAATTTTCTTTTCAGCTCTGGTCTTTTCTTCAAGAATGCTTGAAATTCCTCTATTTCATTGAAAGACCAGTTTTTCCCCTGAAGTACTATACTCAGTTTTTCTGGGTAGGTGATTCTTGGTTTTAGTCCTAGTTTCTTTGACTTCTGGAATATCCTATTCCATGCCCTTCATTCCCTTAATGTAGAAGCTCCTAGATCTTGTGATATCCTGATTATATTTCCAAAATACATGAATTGTTTCTTTCCAGCTACTTTCAATACTTTCTTCTTGACCAGGGAACTCTGGAATTTGGCCACAATGTTCCTAGGAGTTTCTCTTTTTGGATCTCTTTCAGGTGGTGATCAATGGATTCTTTCAATACTTATTTTGCCCTCTGGTTGTAGAATATCAGGGCAGTTTTCCTAGATAATTTCATGGAAGATGATGTCTAGGCTCTTTTTTTGATCGTGACTTTCAGGTAGTCCCACAATTTTTAAATTGTCTCTCCTGGATCTATTTTCCAGGTCAGTTGTTTTTCCCATGAGATATTTCACATTCTCTTCCATTTTTTCATTCTTTTGGTTTTGTTTGGTGATTTCTTGGTTTCTCGTAAAGTCATTAGACTCCATCTGTTCCATTCTAATTTTGAGAGAACTATTAAATTCAGTGAGCTTTTGAACCTCTTTTTCCATTTGACTAATTCTGCTTTTGAAAGCATTCTTCTCCTCATTGGCTTTTTGAGCCTCTTTTGCCAATTGAGTGAGCCTATTTTTCAAGGTGTTAATTTCTTCAGCATTTTTTTCGTCTCCTTTAGCAAGGTGTTGACCTGATTTTCATGCTTTTCTTGCATCTCTATCATTTCTCTTCCCAGTTTTTCCTCCACCTTTCTCACTTCATTTTCAAAATCCTTTTTGAGCTCTTCTATGGCCTGAGCCCACTGAATATTTATTTTGGATGGTTTCAGATACAGAAGTCTTGACTTCTATGTCTTTCCCTGATAACCATTGTTGTTCCTCATCTGAAAGGATGGGAGGAGATATCTGTTCACCAAGAAAGTAACCTTCTTTGTCTTATTTTTTTTTTCCTTTTTTTGGGCATTTTCCCAAACACTTACTTGACTTTTGAGTCCTTTGTCAAGAGTAGGGAATACTCTGGGAACCTGTGAGATCTCTGTTCCTCCAAGGTGGCACAATCAGGCATTTAGTGGTCTTGATATAGAGAGGGATTTTTGTGGCCAGAATCTTACCAGATATCTCTTCTACAGCCACTTGGCCTCCCGTTTCGCCAAGCCAGCACTGGGGGCTGATTTTCAGATAAACTGAATGGGCAGGGCCACCATTCAGTTGGAGACAATGACCAGCTCAGCCAGCGCCTCCACCCAAGGCTAAGGTAAGACTCAGCTCTTCAATGCCCCCAGGGGTTTTTACACTCCAACAATGGAGCTTCCCTACAGGTTGCTGTGCTGGCTCTGTGGCAGCTGCCTGCTGCTGGAGCTATGGGAAGGCCCTTCTTCCTTCCTGGACTGCTGATAAAACCCTGTCACTGACCTTTAACACCTGTGGGCCAAGGGATCTGAGTACTGGTTGCTCTACTAGAGATTCTGCCCCTAAGGTGTCCTCCTCCCAAAGTCTGGTCACACCAAGTCTCCTGACAAAGGCTGGGTTGGGATCTGCATCTGGCCAATCAACATTTCTGTGGGCCTTTCAGGTCACCATGGCCTGGAAATCACTCCATTCTGTTGTTCTCCACTTCTGCTACTCCAAAATTTGTTGAGAGTCCCTCTCTACAGGTATTTTATGGGCTCTGGGAGGAACCTGCGAAAGTGTATCTTTCTAGTCCACCATCTTGGCTCTGCCAATTCCCATATTTCTTAACCCACAAACACCAAAGATAGCTTCAAAGGTAAATGAGAAAACTATTTCACCTGAATGAGAAGGGAGCAGGGTCCTGTACAACTTCTGGCACCAGGCAGTGGAAGCAGCATCCATTTTTTTGGAGCCCTTGGGTTAAAGATCCTGGGGGAATTGAGCAGCCTGATATGGATCTCCTGGTCCTGGGGTGAAGAGGAGCACTGGCCTGGTGGAGCTGGTGGAGGCTCCAGAGAGGGAATTCTACTTACTGATCCTGGGCAGAAAAGCTTGTGATTGCTCGCAGATCAGCGAGAAGGCCAAGAGAGGAGTAATTTCTTCTCTTGTGACTGTGCTACTGTGGAAGAACTGAGAACTTATAGGCCCCAAGGGTATACCCTTCTCTTGAAGAATGACTCAAAATTCAAGTAACTGGCTGGGAAAATGCCCCCAAAAGTGGAAAAATAACACTATAGGAGGATACTTTCTTAGTGAAAAAATATTTTCTTCCATCTTTTCAGATAAGGAAAGACAATTCATACTACCAGAGGGAGACCTAAAAGTCAAGGCTTCTGCATCCAAAACTTCCAAATTAAATATGCAGTGGTCTCAGTCCAAGGACAAGCTCAAAATGAATTTTGAAAATCAAACAAGAGAAGTAGAGGAAAAATTGGGATTAGAAATGACAGTGATTAAAGAAAATCATGAAAGGCGAGTCAACAACTCTGTCTATCTCCTTTACAGAAATATTGTGCTCAACTTTGCTGGGTAATTGACCTTTGGGTGTAGTCCCAGTTCCTTTGTCTTATGGAATATTATATTCCAAGCCCTTCAATCTTTTAATATAGAAACTGCAAGGTACTGTGTGACTCTGACTGTAACTCCTTAATATTTGAATTGTTTCTTTCTTGCTGCCTCCAGTATTTTCCCCATCACTTGATAGTTATAGAATACGGCCATGATGTTCCTTAGTATTTTTAGGTTGCTATCCTCTCAGGAGGTGAATGGTGGATTCTTTCAATCACTATTTTGCCCTCTGAATTGAATACTTCTGGGCAGCTTTCTTTGATGATTTCTTGGAACATATTGTCCAGGAACATTTTTCCTTATGGATTTCTTGTAGAACAATAATCCTCAGATTTTCTCTGTTGGTTCTATTTTCCAGGTCAGTTGCTTTACCAATTAGATATTTTGCATTGTTATCTTTCTTTACATTTTTTAAATTATGTTTGACTGATTCTTCATATCTCATATGGTCATTAGCTTCTACTTGCCTGATTGAAATTTTTATTAAATTGCTTTCTTCAGTTAATTTTTGAATCTCATTTTCTATCTGTCCAATCATTGCTTTTAAGGAGTTGTTTTCTCCAGTTGTACTTCCTTTTCCATTTGTCCAGTTTTACTTTTAAATTTTTCTGTGATTCCTTTTCTCATATTTTTAAAATAGTTGGTCAATTTTTCTTCTATTTCTCTAGTTTAGATTAATTAGAAATTACTCTGCCCAAATGTATGCCCACAAATTCAAATATCTAAATGAGATGGATGACTACTTTAAAAAATATAAATTTCCCAGATAAAGATGTTGAATATGTAAATAGAACCAAGTCAGAAAAATAAATTAAACAAGCTATCAATAAATAATACATTATGATCAGGAAGGATTTATATCAGGAATGCAGGGCTTGTTTAATATTAGGAAATCTATTAGCATTATTGATCATATCAGCAACAAAACTATGTTAAATGTAAAAAAAAAAATAAAAGTCATTCCCAAATTGATAAATGTTCAAAGGATATCAACAGGGAATTTTCAGAGGAAGAAATTAAAGCTATCTATAGTTATATGAAAAAGTACTCTAAATAACTACTGATTAGAGAGATGCAAATCAAAACAACTGTGAGGTATTACATCATACATATCAGATTGGATAACTTGACAAAATAGGAAGATGGTAAATGTTGGACAAGATGTGGGAGAGTTGCTACACTGATTCATTTCTGGTTGAACAGTAAACTGATTCAACCATTCTGGACAGTATTTTGGAATTATGTCCTAAGGGCTACAAAAATCCACATACCCTTTCACCCAGTAATATCACTTCTGGTACTGCAGCATAAAGAGACCATAAAAATGTGAAAGGTTCCCACATGTACAAAAAATTTTAATAGCAGCTCTCTTTTTTTTTCCTTTTTTTAAATTTTTTTTAATATAAATTTATTTAACTTTTTACATTCATTTTCACAAAATTTTGGGTTCCAAATTTTCTCCCCATTTATCGCTTACCCCCACCCCAATATACCGAGCATTCTAATTTTCCCTATCACAAATCTGCCCTCTCTTCTATCATCTCTCCCTTCTCTTGTTCCCGTCATCTCCTTTGTTGTGTAGGGCCAGATGACTTTCTATTCCCCATTAACTATATTTCTTGTTTCCTAGTAGCAAGAACAATACTAAACAGTTTTTCCTAAAACTTTGAATTCCAAATTCTCCCCATCCCTCCCTCCCCACCCATTCCCTTTGGGAAGGCAGGCAATTCAATATAGGCCCTATCTGTGTAGTTTTGCAAATGACTTCATGTCATGTTGTGTCAGACTAACTGTATTTCCCTCCATTCTATTCTGCCCCCCATTGTTTGTATTCTGTCTTTTGATCCTGTCCCTCCCCAAGTGTTGACTTCAAATTGCTACCTTCTCCCATTGCCCTCCCTTCCATCATCCCTCTCTCCCTGCTTATCTCCTTCTCCCCCCCTTTCCTGTACTGTAAGAGAGGTTTTCATACCAAAATGAGTGTGCATTTTATTCCTTCCTTTAGTCGAATGTGATAAGGGTAAACTTCATGATTTTTTCTCGGCTCTCCTGTTTTTCCCTCCACTAAAAAGTCTCCTGCTTGCCTCTTGAATGAGAGATAGTTTACCCCATTCCTTTTCACCCTCTCTCCTCCCACTACATTTCTCTCTCACCATTTACCTTAATTTCTTTTAAGGCATGGTCCCATCCTATTCAATTCACTCTGTGCTCTCTGTATGTGCGTGTATGTGTGTGTGCACACATGCGTGTACGTGTGTGTGTGCATGTGTGTGTATGTGTGTTGTGTGGTCCCACCAACTACCCAGATACTGAAACGTTTTAAGAGTTACAAATATTGTCTCTCCATGTAGGAATGTAAACAGTTCACCTTTGGTAAGTCCCTTATGACTTCTCTTTGCTGTTTACTTTTTCATGCTTCTTCTCATTCTTGTGTTTGAAAGTCAAATTTTCTTTCCAGCTCTGGCCTTTTTATCAAGAATGCTTGAAAGTCCTCTGTTTCATTGAAAGACCATATTTTCCCTGAAGTATTATACTCAGTTTTGCTGAGTAGGTGATTCTTGGTTTGAGTCCTAGTTCCTTTGACTTCTGGAATATTCTATTCCATGCCCTTCGATCCCTTAATGTAGAAGCTGCTAGATCTTGAGTTATCCTGATTGTATTTCCACAATGCTTGAATTGTTTCTTTCTAGCTGCTTGCAAGATTTTCTCCTTGAGCTGGGAATTCTGGAATTTGGCCACAATGTTCCTAGGAGTTTCTCTTTTTGGATCTCTTTCAGGCAGTGATTGATGGATTCCTTCAATACTTATTTTGCCCTCTTGTACTAGAATATCAGGGCAGTTTTCCTTAATAATTTCATGAAAGATTATGTCTAGGCTCTTATTTTGATTATGGCTTTCAGGTAGTGCCATAATTTTTAAATTGTCTCTCCTGGATCTATTTTTCAAGTCAGTTGTTTTTCCAATGAGATATTTCACATTCTCTTCCATTTTTTTCATTCTTTTGATTTTGTTTGGTGATTTCTTGATTTTTCAGAAAGTCCTTAGCCTCCATCTGTTCCATTCTCATTTTGAGAGAACTATTTTCTCCAGTGAGTTTTTGAACCTCTTTTTCCATTTGGCTAATTGGGAGAAAAATTGAAACTCAAAATCTTGTGGAAATGAATGTTGAAAACCAACAATAAATAAACTATTTTTTTAAAAAAGGAACAATTGGACAGATAGAAAAGGAGATGCAAAACTTAACCAAAGGGAAAAAATGGCAAAAAATAGAATCAGGCAGTCGAGTTTTATGACTCTACGAGACATCAAGGATCAGCCAAACTTTATCTATAGAATGAAATAATGAAATGGTTGTAAAAAGAATTGATCAGGAAAATAGATCAAGGAGAGAAAATCTAAAAAATTATTAGTCTACCAGAAAGCCTTGAGGAGAAAATGATCCTGGACAATATCTTCCAAGAAATCATCAAAGAATACTGCCCAGAAGTCCTGGATTCAGAGAGAAAAATAGTCATTGAAAACATCCACGGTTCACCTCCTGAAAGAGATTCCAAACTAAAAATACCAAGGAATGTCGTTGACAAATTCCAACACTCACAAATGAAGGAGAAAATAGCATAGGCAGAAAGAAAGAAAAAATTATATTGAGGAGATTTTAGTTCTCCCTACTCCCATTCCCTGTACAATAGAATTTTAATTTTTGACCACCACCTCCCTCAGTCTTCCCTTCCTTCTTTCAGTCCCCGCCTTTAATTCCCCTGTTCCCTTACTACTTCTTCCCTCCCTTTTAGCCTTCCTTCCCTTTTGCTTCCCCCTTTTCCTCCTACTCCCTATAGATCTAGTTTAATTTCTATACTTAACTGAATTTATTGTGAACTCCTTGAACCAAATTAGATGACAATAACTCTCAAATAATGACCATCTCCCTCCTCACTTTCCCTGTCCTGAAATATATATTTGTGCATCTTCCTGTGATGTAATTCATCTATTTCTATCTCCTGCTTTTTACATCTCCTTTTACAATTTCTTCA